>ML779420.1:591682-657430 GCA_009831015.1 Picea engelmannii
TTTTTCAAGGCGTTGAGTACTTTTCCTGAGGTTTTTCTAGGCTATATTGATGTTTGGTTCTTAACACTATCTCTCTTCTCTCCACCTATCCCACTTTTCTCTATCCATAGCATAAAACTATACCCATTGTTCTTTGTAATGTTCCTAGATGCATATCTAAGCCACTTTACTATAACTTGGTTTACCATTCTATACAAATTAAAAACTATTTCAACTTGGTTGTATTTCAATAATTAACAACTTCAATACCACAATGTAATAGACATGTGCCCATAATCTATCCCTAATACCACAATTTCACATCATGGTCACCCTACTAGGTATAATACTTTCATTAAGGTACCCATGGCACCAAAATTATTCCTTGTCCCAAATGAATAATGCATACTACCATGATATGCATCATATAACCTAATAAGAAAAACAATATAAACATGCTTAAACACATATAATTCATAACAACATATGTACACAAGATAAAACATAGCATTAGGCACATAAAACCATAATCAAAACACTTATCTTTTGTAAATGACACCAACTAGATGCATACCTTGGATGTTCCACTCATCGATAGACACTACTAATCTAGTTCTCTTAGTAGTAGGTCATCCATGAACTGGGGCTATGACTTTGTTGTGGAAAATATGCTCTCTTTATTCCAACTAAGGTCTCATAGTCAATACTAGGTGCAAACTAGGCCAAGGTACCAAAATCTGGTAGCAAATCCAATCAATAATATCTCATCCCCCTTAGCTTGCACAAAATAAGGAAGTGTACACCATTATTTGCACCACAGTCCCTCAATATTTACCACTATCCTCTGAAGGCTCCAAAATAGACTAACCAATAAGTCTTAGAGTTGTCGCTCCAAAAGATATAGTTGATCTCATGGGGTTTCCAGGTATCCTCTACACCTCACACCAAGGGAAACTTAAGCTAGATAATTCTCCCACTAGGGGTCCATCCTTCCACAAAGAAACCCAAGGAAACCCAAGGATAATTGATAAAATACTTAAGGTAATCAAGTCACAAGGTATCATTGGATCTCACTATCTCACACCCCAAACATAGCAAGGACATAATGGCAATAATGATCCTTTTTCATTAGAAACAAATATTATATATGCATGGATTAAACTTGACAAGTGGAACCAATGTTGTAACACCCCAAGGTCGAGCCCTACTGAATTGTAATTGTGTTTATAGGCTAGTGAGACAAGTAATTATAAGCTGGTAGGCTTATGTGTTTATTAGGCCAGAGAGCCTATATTTTAAAGGTCAGTAGCTTGTTTTGTATATGTAATTATGCAAATTATTATTAATATAAAAAACATCATTGCGTGTAGACCGACCACGAAGAAAGAGTTATGGGGTACTAAGATCCACTAGGATTGGGAAAGGGAGGAGGCTAAGAGATTGAGGAAAGGGAGATAAGCTTGAGGGCTTAACCCAAGGGAATATTATAATCTATTCCTGGAATTACTAAAGTTGGGAAATAAACCCAGTTATTCTAAGTTCCTTTGGGGAAAGGAACAGGTTCCAAGTGGAGAGGAACGTGCTCCTAGAGAGACAAGTTCCATCCAAAACCCATGCAGATTTATGTGGAAATTATCACCATTGTGGGGGTTCACACTCACCATCCTATCTCTGGGAGAATTCTGCATTCACAAGCCATTCTAGACATCCTTCATCATGAGTTCACTCTCACAATTCTCACCATTCTGATGAGGCTGACCATTTGTTACTCTGTTTCACCCATGCACCCATGCGCTGAGCAGTCACGCAAAAAGCCAATTTGCCATTGTTGAATACCTCAAACGACTGAACCTCTGCACAAGCTCGAATCCTATATTTTTGAACCTGCACCCTATGGGTTTCCTATGTTTCACTCTACCCCACATTCAGTTCTGTATTTTCCATCACCTTACCCCTGTGTTGAGGAGCAGGAGTGAAGAAACAGGTTTTCAGGCCTATGTATTGAAGAAGCAGGTTGTCACGCTTATGAGCAACTCTCTTCAGGTGAGAGAGTGTGTTGAGGAAGTGAGTTTTCCTAGAGGGAGTCTAGTAGCAGCTACAGAACTCTGAGAATTCCTGATCTGTCTTGTTTCTGAAGCCCCGTAAAGGGAGGTGTAGTAGCTGATGGACTGTGCGATAGTGAAGGTGTATACTCCTAGGGTGGGATAGGCATGTAGGGAATGAGAGTCTGTGATTTTTGGGCATAAGTGGCTCCTTGGAGGAAATCCTTCCTGTTCTACTGTGAAACTTCCTGTTGTCCCTGCCTAGCCTAGGAATCCCTTGCTCGATGGAGTTTAGTCCCAGCTCGAGCGTGACCCATTGCTGAGAGTGATGAGTAGCGTGGTCTAAGGATGGGAGGTTCATGGAAGGTATGCACGCAATTGGTGTACTTCAACTAAAACATAAGTACCCATTTCTCTGTTCATTTACATGTTGTGTATTTGTTCATGCTATATTGATGACTATTGCATGTATATACTGTTATATTATGGGTTTTTCCTATGATTATTGCATGTATGATTTTACTGTTATTTCCGCATTAATCCGTGTATTAGTAGAATATGTTGTTTGTTTATGTTTATATTTATATTTATATGTATGTGTTATTGTCTCTTCCACAAGAATATGTGTATGTACAAAATGTTTATGTCTAATTAAAGTTGCATTATATATATATATATATATATATATATACACAAATTGGTATCAGAGCAAAGAGAGACATTCTGAAGTGACGTTGCCTGACTTGTTGGTGGTTGGGGACATTACAAATTGGTATCAGAGCCATGGTTTCAACACTGAGCTTGGATGGTCCATGTTAGGGGAAGTTGAAGAAATGTTTTTGGAAAATAATTGTTTGTCGAAATGGACAAAATTCAAGTTCAGAGCCCATGGTTTCTACATGAAACCTAGATGGGCCATGAATGAGGAATTCAAAGTAAAATGTCCAAAGAATTTTGATGTACAAAGTTCCAGAAGGGTGTTGAGAGAACATTTGGACTGTGTTCAGAAGCACGGGAGGTGTAACGTTTTAATAAATGGCCACAAAGAAAGAAACCACAATGTCCATGGTGATTGGGCCATAGGATCTGTTCGAGAGAAAGAAGGAGGATCCTTCACAACTGTCAGATTTGGAGAAAAAAGGCACGAAGGTTAACCTCCAAGTCATTTGTACTTTGCGACTTCGACGAAATTTATGGTTTATAAGAGCAAAAGGAGTCGAAGCCCAAAGTTTTGAAGTCCTGAAGATGATATACACTGTAGATCTGGGGGGGAGGAAGTGTTTACCATTGGATTTGACTGAGGATGGATCAAAACCATAGGGATAAGCCAAGAGCGGGAGGTCAGCTTGTTCGAGAGTTTGGTATTCTCGAGAAATGGGGTATTCTAAGGTGAAATATCCCAAAGCTTGAAGTCCCAAGGTGACGTGGCATGATGACGTCACCCAGGGTGACGTGGACTTCCTTAGTCCTGCCACGTGTAAGCTAGAATTGTACTTTTTGATGACCTTGTCGGACCAAAATAAATCCAACACATGGGGAATGTGTCACCCTCTTATATGATGACAACTGTACTATGTGGACCCCAGGAGGGTAAGGAAGTTTGGGAGTTCGATGTTCAGGAAAATTGGGGTGTGCAAGTGTCAAAACTGGCAAAGCCTAAAGTCTTGAAGTGATGTGGCTTGCTGATGTCACTAGGGATGACGTGGACACATGGGATGTGTGCCACATGTTAGTGAGTTAAGAACCCTTGGAAGATTGAAATGCTAGTTAGAACATAATATGTGTCACCTGTCTGATTGGGCCACGTGTTCGCTTCTAATATTTTCCATGTGGCCCTCCTCTCAAGCATGGATGGTGGGGCCCTTGATGGTCACAGTGGACCCGTGGCTCTAGATCGTGAAGTACAAATAATTGACACTATGAAAGAAATGGTCCATGATGGAATGGAAGGAATAAATTTCTGAAGTTTCATAGCGTGAAAGTAACGTGTCGTAATGACATCACCAGGGGTGACGTGGAAGTATTCAAAGATTTGGGATTCGAGAGTTTTGGGGTTTGCAGATGTGAAATACTCTGAAGTCCCAAGACCTTGAAGCTCCAAAGTCGTAGAGCCTCAAGGCTAGGAGTTCCGTAGTAAATATGAGTTGTTGGATGTGGGGAAGACGTGGACCGTTGATCCACCCTACTTTGCGAGTTTACCAATTTGACACTATGCGAGGTTTGTTGGGAAGTGATTTGGAAACTGCCGAAGCCTGAGTCCCCAAAAATCTGATCCACCATAGATATGAGCAAGGAATGTGGACTATAGATCCCTCGTTCTTTGTGCATTTTTCAGTTTGTTGTTCAGTGATGTTTGGGACACATGGAAAAGGGAAACCTCTGAAGCTCTGAAGCCTAAAGTTTCAAGGCTACAGACAAGTGCTCAAATCATTAGTGCTAGTTCACAACTATGGTCACTTGCAGACCAAGGGTTGAAGAAAAATGGGCTAGCACCCAAAATTTGTTGTAAAAAAGAACTATTCTTAGAGATAGAAGCCCGAGGGGTTCTTTACCCACCAAGACCTGCAAAAAATGGAATCTGATATTGTTTTTGTTGAATCATATTGGTTTAGTATGGAAAATTATTAAAGTATGATAGCTTGACAAAAACTCGGTTGATTTCACCTTTTGCAGAATTAACAATTGACATAACCAAACCAAATTGTTCCCTGGTGTAGACAAATGGAGGAGGCATGAGATGCTTTCATTTCAAAGAATGAAGCCAAAGGAATGGATGTCCATTTGGGATTTGAAGTATCGAAGTCCAATGGACATGGAGAAGAAATAGATAAAGACGTGGGCATGATGAAAATCATTAAAAGTTACAAAAATATGTCCAAATTCACCGGGTAGATAACAAAAAACTTATGAGATCCAGGGAGTAATAGGGAGACTTCAATATGAAGCTGATGTGGAGCCTAGAAAGAATTGAAAATAAATTAGATAAGGAAAATGGATCCAACAAATCATGGAACCATAGGTCCCCTGATGTAAAAAGGAGAGAAGGAAGTGGTAACATAAATAACCAGTTCTCCCCGAGGCATTCCAATAAGAGAGCACCCAACAACTCAAGTCCATCCCCTGTTAGCAAGCATAAGAGGTCTAGGGTGGATGAGCTACGAGGGGAAATGAACAAAATCGAATCTCCTACATTTGATGGTGAGCACAAGAAGGATGAATATGTAGAGACATGGATGCTGGGCTTGAGAAATTATTTTCAATTGCATAATTATTCTTCTCATGTGTTAGCACTGAGAGTCACCCTCATACTACAAGAGGATAAGCCTAATACCCATAAAAATGTAAATGTATTAAAATGGTTTGAGTAGGTGGATCAACAATACTTTAAAGAAAGGAAAATACAACAGATATTACTGCATATCAGTGATGGACCATTGGGCTATGGATTCATAAATAGTCCACGCATTGAAGGCATTTAATCTCCCTATCAGACAAAATATTTGTATAATGATCAAGAGAAGAATAAGAGAATAACATAAAGACGAATATTCTCTAAGAAGATATCCTCTCTGCACAAAGAATTTAGATGTGTCTGAACAATAAATAATGATAGATAGGAAAGCTTACAACAAATCCTCTACTGCATCAAGAATATATCAATCAAAGGAAAATTTTAATCCTTAAAAGCTGCAATACATTCAGACAAGATGAAAAATAGAACATATAACATAGAATAAAAATATGATGAAACAACTCATATGAATCTTCAATAACAATAAAATTTACAGCTACATGCCCCTCCGACTTACAAACTGAAGTACACAATCATAAAAATTTCTCAAATCCTCCTCTGGTCCTGGGCCAAACCCCCCTTCCCCTTTTTACATATATTCATCTGATGTATTTATAGTCAAAACAATAGACATGTCTTGTTTCTTGGGTGCCACTTATTCATTGTCATATGTATTCTCTTGTCTGTCCTGTTCCTTCTTTCAGAAGGAAACTCTGGTTAGTATGGGACTACAATTTTTTTTTCCCTCTGTTGTACTTTGTGCTAACAGTTTTCTGTCTCCTCGGCCAGACCCTCCATGATTCCATTTAAAGGGGTAGTCGATGTTTCCACCACCGGTCCTTCTTTTATTAACTGATTTCTCCTTGGGATCAGGATAAGACCTAATGCCTAGTCGTGCCACACACCACTCTCGGATTAGTTCCTATATAATCATGTTATTGCAGAAGTTTCCAAGGGAGGTTTGGATCAATACTGCTCCGACCCCTGCAATCCACCTCCAATTTCTACATACCTCTTTAGCTATACTATGGTTTTGATTGCGGGATTGCTCTAATATTTTAGTACTCGAGCACTTTCTATCCCTGTAATGAAGTGTGGTCATCGATATTGTCGCAATTCGCGATCTGGGAACACCCTACATTTGTTTCCAAGCGTTGCAAAGAGAAACAATTCTTGTTGATTTGAGGTCAACGGTCCATAATTACTTCGGGAGTTTGGGCTTTGGGCCTTTTCAATGCATATTTCTTACAATCCTTCGGAGCATCGTATCTCTAAAGCGAGAGATCTTCCTCCACGTGTCCTCTTGTTTTGGATGACCAAGATTCACTTCGGAAGTTTTCTTCTACTTGCTTGTGCAATTCTCTGAAGTGTCGTATTTCCAAAGTTTTAGATCTGCCTGCATGTGGCCTCTTGATTTGGATGACCGAGATTTACTTTGGAACTTCAGGCTTTAGGAGCTTTCTTCTTCTCACTCACGCAATCATCTGAAGTGTCGTATCTCCAAAGTGAGAGATCTTCCTCCACGTGTCCTCTTGTTTTGGATGACCGAGATTCACTTTGGGAGTTTTCTTCTGCTTTCTCACACAATCCTTCGAAGTGTCGTATTTCTGAAGTGTTAGATATGGCACTGCGTGTCCTTGTTGATGGACGGTCCTCTTGTTTTGGACGACCGAGATTCACTTTGGGAGTTTTATTCTTCTTTCTCTTTCTCGCACAATCCTTTGAAGTGTCATATTTATGAAGTGTTAGATCTGGCGCCGTGTGTCCTCGTTGATGGATGGTCCAAACGAATTTTGGGCTTTGGGCCTTCGAGTGTTATTCCTTTCCTCACTCAGCTTCTACTTTCTTCCTTCCAGAGTATGATAACACTTGACATGTGTCCCTTGCTTGAAGATCAACGATCTTGAGCAATTGCAGGCTCACGACTTGCATAAATTTTAATTTCCTTCCTGATTCCTGCAATGCAAAGATGCTCGTTTGTAGCAGGATCAATATGTACCATTGATACGTTGATCTAGAAAGATCAACGATCCTGAGCCATTGCAGGCTCACAACTTGCAGAAACTTTAATTTTCTTCCCGATACCCGCAATGCCTCCCCACCGTTGATCTCTCTCCAATGAGATCCAACGACCGTGACTTAATCTTTGCTTGATTTGACAACTGATCTTGCTCTCGCTTGTTTGCTTGTATTTCAAGACCAAAATGGACTGCTTAGAATGCTGCATTTTGATCATAGTTTTTCCCTTCACACAAAACATACTTGGTTGGCCTGTTTTCATCAACCAGAAGAGGACAAAATTATAGGAAGGCATGCAAAAAAGAGAGAGACTCGACAGAGGTGTAGACCTAGGTCTTAACAATAACTGCATATGACCCATGAAAACTTTATGTGATAACATCATGTAGAAGGAATAATCTCCAGATATCAACTCAAAGGAAAGGAATCCATGTGGTGGGATCAACTTGTGCAGGTGAAACACATTAAAGAGAAAAATATTACTTGGAGGGAATTCAAGAAGTATTTTGAAAATAAATACTTGACTAAGAGATACTATAGAAAAAAGATGAAATAATTCTTTGAACTTAAATTGGGAAGCATGTCTATAGATGAATATGAAAAGAGATTTCTAGAGCTGTTGAAGTATGTCCCTTTCATTATGGATGAGACAGTCAAGATCCAGAGATATGTGAGTGGGCTTCCATCTTTCATCAGTGATAAAATCTAGTATGATGATCCTAAAACTATGGAAGAAACCATATGAAGGGAAAAGTTTTTATATGATCAGCATAAAGGAAAGCCTACTTTCCAAAGAGCTTTGGAAGACAAGAGGAAATTTATGAAGGAGCATAGGTAGAAGGGAGACAAGCCACCATTTTTCAGAAATAGTCCTCAAGGACAACCAATTTTGAGAGATCCCAGGATGGCTGAAGTAGGTGGGAAAAGGCCAATGCAGACACCTATGCAATGTTGGGGATGTAAAGGATACCACAAGTACATATATTGTCCTAAAAAAATTGACAAGATAAGAGACTTCCACAATGTACAACAAGCATAAATAGTGGAGGAAATGGATAGAAGAGTACCAAGGATCTATGCAGCCCTGGACAACAAGCAAGCTGAGTTTCAATCACACATGATTGAAGTTGAAGGTATGATCAATAACCATTCCTTTACTGTTTTAATTGATTTGGGGGATAGTCATAGCTATATAGATCGTAAGGTAGTGGAAAGATTTCAATTACCAAGAATCAAGCATGGGAAATATTGGCTAGTGTAGCTGGCTACAGGAGCCAAGAGAAAGGTTGTTGAGTTGGTTAAATCATGTCCAGTGGGTGTGAATGGACTGAGCACAAGGGTTGATTTGAAAATCTTTCCTTTGGGTTCCTATGACTTTCTAATTGGGATGGATTGGTTGGAACAACATCATGCTATCCTAGACTGTCATAAAAATGAATTTACTTGCTTGGATGAGGAAGGGAACCTAAGGAAAGTGCAGGGAATTCCCATGGCAGTTACTGTCCAGGAAGTTTTAGCAATGCAGCTAAAGAAGTGTTACATAAAGGGATACCAAATAATTGTAGCTCATATGGAAGAAGCACCTAAGGATAAGGTGCCAAATCTGGAGGATCATGCAGTCTTGGAAGATTTTGAAGATGTGTTCAAGGAGGTACTAGGGCTACTCTGAAAGAGAGATATTTATGTCTCTATAAATTTAATTCCTGGGGTAGCTCCAATATCAAAGACTCCTTACAGAATGAGTACACCAGAGATGAAATAGCTAAAAATGCAGCTTGAAGAGCTTCTGAAGAAGGGGTATATATGCCCAAGTGTGTCACCTTAGGGTGCCCCAGTCTTGTTCGTGAAGAAGAAAGATGGGACATTGAGATCGTGCATCGATTTTAGACAGTTGAACAAAATGACTATAAGGAAAAAGTATCCTCTACCAAGGATTGATGATCTCTTCGATCAATTGAAGGATGAAAGGATATTTTCAAAGATATATCTCAGGTCAGGATACCATCAGGTAAGGATTAAGGATGAAGACATCAACAAGACCTCCTTTAGGACAATATATGGTCACTATGAGTTCACAGTGGTGCCATTTGGGTTATCAAATGCACCAGCTATTTTCATGTGCTTAATGAATGGTGTTTTCCGAGAATATTTAGACAAGTTTGTCATTGTCTTTTTGGATGACATCCTTGTATATTCCAAGTCAGAAGAAGAGCATGAGAATGATGTGAGAATGGTGTTTCAAGTGCTAAGAGAGCATCAACTTTATGCCAAATTGAGCAAGTGCTTGTTTTATCAAAAAATAATTCACTATTTAGGGCATATCATATCGGAAGAAGGGATAGAAGTGGACCTTGAAAATATTGAGGCCATTAAAGGGTGGACAACACCTAAGAATGTGACAGAAGTCATATCCTTCATGGGTCTAGCTAGATACTACAAAAGGTTCATTGTAGGGTTTTCAAGGATAGCTCATCCCATTACTTCCTTGTAAAGGAAGGGGAAGAAGTTTAAATGGACAACGAAATGTGAAAGAAAATTATAGAATTTGAAGCAGCTATTAACCAATGCTCCAATTATGAATATTGCATATCCGAATGAAGATTTTGGGGTTTGCAAAGATGCGTGCAAATAAGGACTTGGAGGAGTCTTTAGTCAGAACGGAGTTGTGATATGTTTCGAGTCCAAAAAATTGAAAGAGAATGAAAGGCTCTACACCACTCATGATTTGGAGTTGGCAGCCATTGTGCACAATTTAAATAAGTGGAGGCACTACCTCATGGGAAAGATGTTCGAGTTGAGCACAGACCATAATGGTATACAATTATTTTCTGATCAACCTACTTTGAATGCTAGGCATAGTAGATGGTTGGAATTCCTCTGTGAGTATGATTTTGATATCAAACATGTCAAAGGAAAGGAGAAGAAGGTGGCTGATGCACTCAGTAGGAGAGTGCATGAACTTCATTCTACAACCATTATCATGTATCATGCATATCTTAAAGGAACAATTTCTGAGATTGGAAAAAATGATTTGCAATACATGGAATTGGTAACAAAATTGCAACAAGGTAAAATGCAACAGAAAGCTAAGGATTTTGAATTGGGAATTGATGGAAATCTCTTGTATAGAAACATAGTCTATGTACCAAATTATCCTGAATTGAGGAGTGTGATTTTAAAATAAATGCACAATGTACCTTATGTGGGACACCCAGGATATCAAAAAACAATTTCAACAGTAAAAAGCCAATATTATTGGCCAGGCATGAAGAAAGAAGTTGTTGATTTTATTTCCAAATGTCTGGAATGTCAAAAGGTAAAGGCTAAGCATAGACACCCAATTGGTTTGATGCAACCATTACCCATTCCTCAGTGGAAATGGGAAGTGGTGACAATGGATTTCATCACAGTATTTCTCAGAACAAGCAAGCAACATGATGCAATCATGGTGGTGGTGGACAAGCTTACTAAAGCTACCCATTTCATTCCTATGAAGGTTACTCACAAGGAAACTAAAGTTGTTGATACTTATATGAGGGAAGTAGCATGATCGCAAGGTATACCCAAGACAATTGTGTCTGACAAAGACCCAAAGTTTTGGAAGGGGTTAATCAAAGGGTTCAGAACAAATCTAAACTTCAACACAACCTATCATCCTAAGTCTGATGAGAAAATAGAAAGGGTGAACCAAGTGATAGAGGATATGCTAAGGATGTATGTGATGGACAAACCATCTAAATGGGAAGATTATCTACACTTGGTAAAAGTTTCCTACAACAATGGGTATCAAGCATCACTGAAGATGAGCTTGTTTGAAGCACTTTATGGAAGAAAGTGCAATACCCCAGTAAGTTGGGACAACCCAATAGATAGGGCAGTGGTTGAGCCAGAGTTTCTCAAGGAAATGGAAGAGAAAAAGATGTAGATTAAACAGAATTTGAAGGCTTCCCAATACAGGAATAAAATCTATACTGATAAGAACAAAACTCACAGGGAATTTAAAGTAGGGGACCATGTATTCTTGAAAGTGAAGGCCAATAGAAGCTCCCTGAAGTTGGGAAATTGTTCAAAGTTGGCATCTCGCTATTCTGGGTTGTTTGAAATCTTAGAGAGGATTGATTCAGTAGCTTATATGATTGCATTTCCTACATGAAGGTATATACATAATGTATTTCACGTGTCATTTATTAAGAAATATCTACCTGATGATAATCATGTTATTGATTGGAATGTGATTCAAGTGGAGCAAGACAGTGCTTTTTAGGTGCAACCGATGCATACATTGGATTGGAAAAGAAAGTATCTTCAGAATAAATCCATAAGGCTTGTAAAAGTATAGTGGACCTGGTATGGTCCCAAGGACAAAACATGGGAGCATGAAGATGCTATGTAGGCAGAGTACCCACAAACAAAAAGACTTGTAGTAATATATAGTAGTAATCTGCTTTAGTTGATGTACCTTGTTATCAATATCATTATGCCTTATAATGATAGGGTTAATGATGTGTGTACTTGGTTGTAATTCTACATATTTCTCATAAAGTGATCTAATATAATCATTTCACTAATCAAATGTATAATCATCTAAATGAAAAACTTACTTCTATCGGTCTCCATTGTTGGTTGGTGCAACATTGATCAGAGTCGACTTTAGGGATTAACTAGAACCTACATGAATGATGGATAAAGTTATGTTTCTGAGTTTAGTGAATAATTTTCTTGAATAAATGGGGGTTAGAATGGATAAGGGAAATCTCGGAGGACAAAAGAGAATATCAGTTCCATTCATAAGAAGTAGTGATTTTGGGAATAACAGGTTCTAGAAACATACCACTTCTAAATTCAGTTTGTTCAGGGGAAAAGGAATTTGTAGCTTACCAAGTTTCTCCAGACCAAAAATAGTGAAGGTCAAGGTGTAACATAGGCATGAGTCGTTGCCTAATTACATAACCAATCAGGGAAGCCCCACTATTTCATAACCAATTTCCCAAGTTGACTCATACACTACATTACTACTCTAAAGTGAGAATACTCCTATTATAGTTAGAACTTGTTATCTTTCTATCCCTTTAGGTTGGTTCCTAATATAGGGATGGCCCCCCAGATCACTCGGGGGTTGAGTGATCACCTTTATTGGGGCTTGGTCTGAGGAACTTTTTTTATCCAACCTAGGCGCTACATATGAGTTTGGATTGACATATGGATCTAGATCTCGGTCTCACTTTTGAATATCTATTTCTCCCTTCACTTACTTTTCTCTATTTGGATTTACTTTTGCTCTTTTCTCTATTAATAATCATTCAAGACTGTGGATTCTACCTTTGTTTCCTAATCCATTATGGGTGAATGGGGGTATGGTGGAACTCGATCTGGAACTATTGGGTGAAGGGATCTTTTTGGATTTCCCATTGCTCCTGTCTATGCCGATTTAATGGATGGTGGATCTAGAACTGCAACTCGGGCAATTGAATAAATCAAATTAACTAGCTATGGATCTGTATCTTTTGTTAGGTGGTCACCTGGTTTTGGGTAATCTACTGGTATTGGTGCTATTGATCATGGTGGAACTTAAACAAGATATGCTAGGGAGAATGAACAATTTTGGTGCATACAGACCCTAAATACACTACGACAAACATGATTTCTTTGCACGGTTCCAGATAGGGATGGGAGCCTAGTAACAGAGGTGTAAAGATAGAAGGCAATGTGTAAGGCAACAAAGATATTTAGCGATAGTTATCTTGTAAACATGTTCTTCCTTCATGCTTTGAACTTTGTTGTGAAAGATAAAGGAGAATTGACCATTGACCAGGCTCATTCTGGAGAAGTAAGTTACCAATCCATATAGTTTAATGCTGGAAGATTTACCAACAAAATAAATGCCATGTTAACATAGGGAAGGAAAATGACAAACTATAGACAAGGTTCATGAAGCCTAATTTATCAACCATCCATTGCAAAGGAATAAGTATAAGAGTCAAGAACAACTATCATAGTATAGGATGTTGATCACCCATCTAATACATTAGAGATATGAGTGATCACTTTCGAAAATTCCAATAGAAAGATCCTACCCTCGCTTTGTGGTAGGTTGGTATTGTTTACTGGGATCCATGTAGATCAATCAAATAACTGATTGATGACTAAATGAAATGACACCTCACCCATAGGATGGATGAACGACTTTGTTCCTTGCCATTTTTGGGGTGAGTCACATAACGTACCTCACCCACTTAGGGTGAGTCACTAATCATACCTCACCCTTTTTGGGGCGAGTCACTTAACATACCTCACCCACTTAGGGTGAGTCACTAACGTACCTTTGAAATCGTAAATTTCTCACCTTGAGTGAGTAGGTCCGTAGGTATTTATGACACCACCTTTATGTACTGAATTTACCATTCGTATACGCCAGGTTCTCATTCCCAAATTTCCCATCTCTAGCCACATTTGTACTCTCTATCATCTTTATACACCAACCACCTTTAACTCCCTTTTTTGAATATTTTGGAAATCTTGTTGTTTTCGTGTAAATAAGTTGCATTGAGGACAGTGCAAAAATAAGGGGAGGGGATTGTAACACCCCAAGTCCGAGCCCTACTGAATTGTAATTGTGTTTATAGGATGGTGAGCCAAGTAATTATAAGATAGTAGGCTTATGTGTTTATTAGGCTGGAGAACCTAGATGTTAAATGCCATGAGCTTGTTTTGTATATGTAATTATGAAAATTATTATTAATATAAACAACATCGCTGTGTGTAGACCCACCACAAAGAAAGAGTTATGGGGGACTAAGCTCTAGTAGGATTGGGAAAGGGAGGAGGATAAGAGATTGAGGAAAGGGGGCTAAGCTTGAGGGCTTAACCCAAGGGAATATTATAATGTATTCCTGAAAATACTAAAGTTGGGAAATAAACCTAGTTATCCTAAGTTCCTTTGGGGAGAGGAACGGGTTCCAAGTGGAGAGGAACGTGATTCTAAAGAGCCAAGTGTCATCCAAAACCCATGGAGATTTATGTGGGAATTATCATCGTTGTGGGGGTTCGCACTCACCATCCCGTCTCTCGGAGGATTCTGCATTAGCGAACCATTATGTCCATCCTTCCTCATGAGTTCAGTCTCACAATTCTTGCCATTTTGACCAGGCCGACCATTCGTTACCCCGTTTCACCCACGCACCCATGTACTGAGAAGTCATGCAGAGAGCCAGTTTTCCATTGATGAATACCGTAACCTCCTGAACCTCTGGAAAATCTCGAACCATATCTTTCTGAACTAGCACCCTGCGGGTTACATGCGTTTCACCGTGCCCCACGTTCAGTTTTGTAGTTTCCATCACCTTACCCGTGTGCTGAGGAGTGGGAGTGAAGAATCAGGTTGTCATGCCCGTGGATTGACGAAGGAGGTTGTCAGGCATGTGCAAAACTCTCTCCAGGTGAGAGAGTGTGCTAAGGAAGTGATTTCTCCTGGAGGGAGTCCAGTAGCAGCTATAGTGCTCTGCGAATTCCTGATTCGACGTGTTGCTGAAGCCTCAGAAAGTGAGGTGTAGTAGCTGATGGACTGTGTGACAATGAAGGTGTATACTTTTGGGTTGGGATAGGCATGTGAAGTGTTGTAACAAATATTGAAATTTTGGCTTTCGGTCACTTAGGAGAATGAATGGAAGAATTAGCAGTGGAACAACTGCATACATTGAGCATTAAGCCACATGGCGAAAAAGCTCACGAATCCAGTTTTTTTGCCGTTGGGGATTTGGCCGACATAGATATCTTAATAAATACAACTCCAATCCCCAAATTCACTAAAGTATTAAAGGATAAGTCGGGTCAAATAAAGATTAAAAAATATTAACGTTAATAAATCTCATCGCAATTTCACGATTCGGGATTTCTCGCGTCAAGTATTATCGAAGTCCCAACACTTAAATCCATGAAAGTTTACAGATTAATTTCTAATCATGATTAATTAAGAGATTAAAACAAATGATTATCGTCTAATTAATCCCATCGCGATTTCCCGATTAGGGATTCCTTGCATGTCATAACTCTTGAAGACATGATACCCGAAACCCAAAGGCTCGAAAGAGTGCAATGTAAAAACCAAAATATATTTTGGGTATTTGGCCATCGGGTATTTGGACGACATGAAGATTTTAATAACCACTACTTCATTTCCCCGAATCTTGAAAACCTGAAATCAGGACTCCAGTCATATGCAAAACGTCGTTAGAAAAACACAATTTTCTCAGTCGTGGAGAAGCCGTTTTTCGCGTTCGAATAGTCGATTGACATATAAAAATCCTAATATGTCCATTGGTGTCTTCAAATTTTCATTTTGAGCTTGTTAAGGCAGTAAAATGTCCCCCACAAGATGAGGTTCATTTTTCGAAATATGGCGTTTTTACTGTGTTGAGTCATCATTTTCAAATGAAGATTATGAGCGATTGGAGTATCATTTTGAGAAACGGTTGGAGGATTTTGTGCCTAACACATCAGAGATCATTAGAATCTTTCCATTTTACTACAGGTGTTACATATTGGGAGAATCGAATCCATCTCCGAGCCCTAATTTTCGGTTTTCATATTTTCTTGTTTTGACACATGTTTGTTAAATGCAGATTTGGGAAAAATGAAAAGGGTTCTCAGAGAACTAAGAGAGGTTTTTTCCCAGAATAAACATATGCACAAAACACTCTTTCAGTTTATACACAACTGTCACTATTCGAGAGATACAGATCCATAACCGCAACCCTAGTTTTCGACAGTCTGGCCCATTTTCTATGGCAGAAAGTTTCAAAAATTAGTTGTAACTATTGTTATCTTTTAGATTAGAAAGGATTTCGACCTCAATACATATATGAGGCATATTTGTAAAAGGAAGAGGGGTAGAGGAGTAGTACTCTTGGGTTGTAGCACTTGTTTTCATGTTTAATAAAAGAGTGCAGAGCATTTTCGATCTATATCAGAGATTCTTGTGATTTTGTTTGCAGAGAATGTCTTATTGCTTCGTTTTCACATCATTTCACTTGGTTTTATTTCCATTTGCTTCCTGATTTGTAACTGTGTTTGTAATGGAATTCATTCGTTTGTTAGATGCTCTGTTGATGGACATGTTATAGGTTGTTTCTTGTAGAGATATGAAGATTCAGAATTCATCCCTGCTAGATGCTCTGTCCCAACTATTTATTTCCATTGATTTATTCTTGGAATTCACTCATTGCTAAGTGCTCCTTGCATTTTGATATGTTTTCTCTTTATTCT
This sequence comes from Picea engelmannii, assembly GCA_009831015.1. Lineage (NCBI taxonomy): Eukaryota > Viridiplantae > Streptophyta > Pinopsida > Pinales > Pinaceae > Picea > Picea engelmannii. The sequence goes on from ML779420.1 coordinate 608,276, forward strand.
GCTGCCATACTTTTTATAAATCCTTCCCTCTGTAATCAAATTCTATCTCACCTCTGCTCCATGGATTTCCATTGTCGAAACACTCTGATTACTTGCTTGATCATTTGACTCCATGCCCAATGGACTACTTCCCAGTCCAACCCATCAACCCTAAAAACCCAAAAATTTCTGTTACCCACAGATCTGCCCACTATTAAGCTTATTGAATATCCTATTGTGACATATTTTCGAGAGATCCCTCTTGGGATGGAAGGGGCCGTTTCCAATCAAAAGTGGTTCGAGGTTATCTCAGAATTTACTTGCATGCAACCCAAATCAAGTCCGAGTGAAAAAATTTATTTCATTTAAAATGTGCTAAGGCTTGGCTCTATTACAGCCTCAAACCAACTCTTGCGACAACATTTTCTGGCGCTGTTGTCGGGGATGGAGGAAAGAAGTTATCTTCCCTAAGATACGAGAAAAAAGTTCAGATCTATTTCTTGATGGTGAACAAGGGATAGACATTCAATTGGCTGTGATCATTCACTTGGTGACTCCTTGGTTCAAAGACTGTACATGATTCATTGGTGACTCCACTGGTCTCAAAATGACGGATTCGTTCGCCACTCGGATTGATGTAAGGTTTTCTCCTCTGGACTTTGCAAATGTTTATGGTTTTCCAAACACTGTTCCAGACATTAAAGTTTGGGAAGATATCCTTCCTAAATTTGGAGAATATGTGGATGAAAATCCTGCCCAACACTTGTTTGAATTCCATAATCTCATGGATGAATTAAATATACATCATGAAGATGTCCTCAAGAAACTATTTATGTTTTCATTGGAAAGAGATGTTAGACTCTGGTATAAATCTTTACCTCATTCCAGTATTCCTTCATTGAAAGATTTTCACATACGTTTTCATCAACATTGTAAAAGAATCTATTCAGCTGAAATACTTTTTGAAGATTGTTGTAATATAAAATTCATAAGACAAACAGATCAAACACATCTTCTTGAAGAGGAAGAAGGAATATCAAAAATTTCTCAATTCGATGAAGATAATCAGTATGAAGAAGAGTTGGCTGATAAAAAAGTAGGATATGATAGCTCTTGTGATCACATTCAAGAAGAAGATATTCAACATCATGGTCAACATGCGGAAGAGAAAGAAAAAAATAGTTGCTTGATCCAAAAATTGCATAGGCCACCTCCTCCTTTAACAGAATAAGAGATAGATCTGCTCCTAAACAGTCATGTTCCAACCCCTGCTTACTTAGATCTGCAACATTCACATAGTCCTGAACATGTGAGTGAAGCTGATTCTATTACTGAAAATGAAAATCTAAGTTTAAATCATGACAACCATGGAACTTTAGAGGAAGTTAGTAAACCAATTTATGACGATGATTTTCGACCAGAGGATCATCTTGTAGACACTGTTTTGTTTCATGAAGAAGATAGGGTTGTCATGTCTAATAAACTTGAAGAATGTTTGTTGTTCGAAGATGCTTTAGACTATGATTTGGAGGAGTGTGGATTTGAGATAGATAGCTTCACAGTTGATATTCCTAGCATTTGTCTGACCGATGACACTCCTAAGTTATCTGATGAACCTGTTTATGATGAATATCCAGAAGAACAAGAAGAGCTGATTTATTTTTCATCACATATGAAAATTTACAACAATCCTCCTTTGTTTGATGAATGTGATGAAAGTGTTTTTGAAGATGATGAGCAACAAGAAACTCTAGTTCAACAGGAAAGCAATCAACAACATCATGAAAGAGATCAACCTATGTATGACAACTACCAAGAAGATATTTGGAAAATAGGTGAAAGACATAAGGAGGGGATACTGAAATAATTGATCTCTCCTCCCTATTTAGAAACCATTGAGCAACAGAGCAGTAAGTTTCAATGCAACATTTTTTCACTAGTGGAAGAAAAAATCAACAGTGGACAAAGTGCATAAAAAAATTTCAGACAACTTGCCCAACAGGAGGAAGTATGGATTAATTGTGAAAGTGGTATATCTCTTCCCTTCTACGATCCAGTAGAAGTTTATATGGAGTCAAAATGGGGGACTGGATTTTTTATTTCCAAATTCTTGAAGTCTGAATTTCAAAACTGTAAGTACCTTCTCCCAGGGCATGTTTTGAAATTTGCAGTTGCTCCTGTCATCCTTTTGCTCAAAGATGGAAGTATAATTAAGTTTGTTAGTCTGATACTCGTTTGGTTGATTTGGAAGTTTTCCTATACTTTATTAACAAAGCAGTGATATCGGTTAGAGTAGGTAATGTATATAAATAAGCTTGACTTTGAGCACTAGAGTACAACAGTGGTTTTCGGTATGTTTCCAGTTTAGTTTGGAATCCAGTATTGTTTTGTTTAAAGCATTACGACTCCATAGCCTAATAAATGCATAAGCGGTTTTTTGTTTCGAAAAGGTGCAAGTGAAGCGATAGAGTTCAGAGTTTGATAAGGATGATTTCAGGTCACCCAATGGATGAAGGCACGTGGTCTAATGTTCTTGGCGCTTTGCAGGAAAGCACCATCCCTAGATGGAGCCTCTGTTGTAAAAAATATTGAAATTTTGGATTTCGGACACTTAGGAGAATGAATGGAAGAATTGGCAGTGGAACGACCGCATACACCAAGTACTAAGCCACATGGAGAAAAAGCTTAGGAGTCCAGGTTTTTTTTCGTCCGGGATTTAGCCGACGTTCCTTGCATGTCATAACTCTTGAGGACATGATACCCGAAACCTGAAGGCCCAAAAGAGTGCAATGTAAAAGTCGAAATCTATTTCGGGGATTTGGCTGACGTGAATATTTTAATAGCCACTATTTCGTTTCCTCGAATCCCCAAAACATGAAATTGGGACTCCAGTCATATGCAAAAATGCTTTAGAAAAACACAATTTGCTCAGCCGAGAGGCCGCTTTTCGCGTTCAAATAATCGATTGACATATACAAATCCTAATCTATCCATTGGTTTCTTCAGAATTTCATTTTGATATTGGTAAGGCAGTCAAAATTTCCCCACAAGATGAGGTTCATTTTCTGAAATATGGCATTTTTACTGTGTTGAGCCATCATTTTCAAATGAGGATTATGAGCGACTGGAGTATCATTTTGAGAAACGGTTGGAGGATTTTGTGCCTAACACATCAAAGATCATAAGAATATTTCAGTTTTCCTATAGGTGTCACATATTGGGAGAATCGAATCCATCTCCGAGCCCTAATTTTCGGATTTCATATTTTCTTGTTTTGACACATGTTTGTTAAATGCGGATTTGAGAAAAATGAAATGGGGTCTCAGAGAACTGAGAGAGGTTTTTTCTTAGAATAAACATATGAAGAAAATCCTCTTTCATTTTATACACAATTGTCGCTATTCGAGATATACAGAGCCATAACCATAGCCCTAGTTTTCGGTATTTTGGCCCATTTTCTATGGCATAAAGTTTCAAGAATTGGTTGTAACTGTTGTTATATTTTAGACTAGAGAGGATTTCGACCTCAATACATATATGAGGCATATTTGTAAAAGTAAGAGGGGGAGATGAGTAGTACTCCTGGGCTATATCACTTGTTTTCATGTTTAATAAAAGAGTGCAGAGCATTTTCGATCTATATAAGAGATTCTTGTGATTTTGTTTGCAAAGAATGTCTTATTTCTTCGTTTTCAAATCATTTCACTTGGTTTTATTTCCATTTGCTTCCTGATTTGTAACTGTGTTTGTAATGGAACTCATCCGTTTATTATATGCTCTTTTGTTGGATAGGTTATAGGTTGTTTCTTGCAGAGATATGAAGGTTTAGAATTCATCCCTGCTAGATGCTCTGTCCCAACTATCTTTTTCCACTGATTTATGCTTGGAATTCACTCATTGCTAAGTGCTCCTTGCATTTTGATATGTTTTCTCTTTATTCTGCTACCATATTTTTTATAAATCCTTCCCTCTGTAATCATATTCTATCTCGCCTCTGCTCCATGGATTTCCATTGCCAAAACACTCTTATTACTTTCTTGATAATTTGACTCCATGCCCAATGGACTACTTCCCGGTCCAACCCATCAACCCTAAAACCCAAAACTTTTTGTTACCCATAGATCTGCCCACTGTTAATCTTATTGAATATCATATTGTGACATATTTTTGAGAGATCCCTCTCATGATGGAAGGGGCAGTTTCCAATCAAAAGTGGTTCGAGGTTATCTCAGAATTTACTTGCATGCAACCCAAGTCAAGTCTGAGTGACCAAATGTATTTCATTTAAAATGTGCTAAGGCTTGGCTCTATTATAGACTAGAACCAACTCTTGCGACAACATGGAGAATGAGAGTCTGTGAGTTGTGGGCGTAAGTGGCTCCTTGAAGGAAAGCCTTCACGTTGTATTGTGCAACTTCATGTTGTCCCTGCCTAGCCTAGGAATCTCTTTCCTGATGGATTTTAGTCCCAACTTGGTGGTGACCCACTGCTGAGAGTGATGAGAAGCGTGGTCTAAGTCTGGGAGGTTCGTGGAAGGTCTGCACATAGTTGGGGTACTTCAACTAAAATATAAGTACCCATTTCTTTGTTCATTTACATGTTGTGTATTCTTTCATGCTATATTGATGAGTATTGCATGTATATGTTGTTATATTGTGGGTTTTTCCTATGATTACTGTATGTATTCTTTTACTGTTATTTCCACATTAATCCATGTGTTAGTAGAATATGTTGTAGGTTTATGTTTATATTTATATGTATGTGTTATTATCGCTTCCGAAAGAATATGTATATGTACAAAATGTTTATGTCTAGTTAAAATTGCATTAGATATATATATACAAATTGGTATTAGATAAAAGGGAGATGTTCTGAAGTGACGTTGCCAAACTTGTTGGTGGTTGGGGATGTTACATATGTAGACATATTCCCACCACCTGGGAACATGTTTCCCTTCCTTAGGAAACTTAGGATATAATCATGAGATAATACTTAGGGTTAGGACTTAGGATACTAATTTAATATATTTTCCTTATCCCCTTTCCTTCAGGCACTATCTCCCTTTCCCTCTCATGGAGTCTTATCCCCCCATAATATTTGTCTGACTTGGATAACCATGATGTATATTTATTAATATACATGAGTGTGATTACAATGTACAATGTTAGGATCATTGACCTTTAATTATATAGGGCATTTGGCCTAATATCACAAAAGAACTCTGTCTCAAAAGGTACTGGCTCACCATCATAAAATATCATATGTACACATACATATAAAATTGGGGATCCAAAACTGGGGAATTACATTCCCTTATGGTATAGATGTTTTGTTGATACTTATCTAGTGGAACCATACCTTTTTCAATAGACTCTACTATAAATTTCCATTTAGAAATCCCAACTCTTGATTTGTTTTCTTCAAGAAAATTAATCATTTATTCTTATTCTTCTATATAGACCCCTATTGATTGAATAGTAAGTGTAGTGGCTATGAGTGATGTCACATTTTTCATAGCATATCCCTCATATAGAACTATAACACAAGTCTCACTAGCCTCCTATGTTTCCATAGGTTCAATAATTTCTTTTGCAACAACCGTCACAAGTAAGGCTTCCTCAATAGTCACATTGGATCATCTAGTGGTTTTATCCACAATATTTGATATAGAAGGATCCTGGAATTATCACAGAGGTCCAAGAGGATCTGAAACAGTCACAAAGGTCCAAGAGGATCCGAAACAGTCACAAAGGTCCATAATGGTTCAAAAATGCTCAAAATTCAATTATCCCAAATGCTCTAAAAAAATTCCATCAATGCATAGAAATAAACGATATCTTTCCAACAACATAAAAATCACCTCAAATGGAGTTCATATGCAAAATTTATGAGCGCTCAAAGTTCAATTCAACTTGGTCAAAAGTTCAAAGTCAAAGGGGAAAGGTGACACATGTCACCATTGAAAGGGTGACACATGGCTCATGATCGTATAGGCCATATAGATGACATCTCCACACCCCAAGGTGCCACGTGGACTGACTATACATTGACAGGGAAAATATTTTGGCAGATCATACAAGTTGTGTGGTGCAATTACATGTTGACATGTGGAAAGGGATAGGAAATGAGAGGATTCCATGTGGAATTCTCCCATTGGCCATTAATGGTTTAAGTGTATTAAAAATTTATGGATTCGAATGGGGTCGAACTCGTGACCCCCATAAACCTTACCAAGCCTCTATTAGCATTGCGCCATACAAGCGATGCTTACCTATACATGGCACCACATTATTTTATTGATGGTCAAAGGATTATCCGATGATAAAAAGGGTTGAGGGCCCAAGCCCTCGACCCATACATACATATCTTATCATATGACCATATGGTATGATTGTGGTAACTCATGGGGATTCCAAACCAATTGTATGCTATATATATAATATATTGTTGTATAACCATATAACAAATAGAAACCATAGAGTAAATTAAAGCACGGTCGATGAGATTTGATCCCGCAACCTTCCAATTAAATGCACCAACACTTAACCAACTACCCTATGGGTACGATTTTGTTAGGAGCCCGCTTAACAAATATTTATTAATTTCCTATTATTACGAAAATGAGTTAAGGGGTTTGTGCCCTATTTAATGGTGTGTGGATCGAGGCAAGGAAAGATCATAATTGCAGAGATTATGTCTCGAAGTGCATGCCCAAGGGTACAAAGACTTTGAGGATACACCATAAAACATGTTGAGAGGTCCCTTGATGGAATTTTAAGAACTTTATACTCATTTTTCATGATTTTTCGCAAGGAATCCAATGGTGCATTTCATTTCTTCATTTCAACAACATGTAAAAAGGTCATTATAAAACATAATAATTTGAGCATTAATAAATAGGTCTCTATTGGAAGTGGACCTGAAGACGTAACCCAAATTGGGTGAAATCCGTTATCAAACTTGTGTATGTGGTTTCATTATTGTTGTTAATTTTGTGCTCATTTATTTGTAAGTATTTTATCATTAAATTGTATCCAGTTAGATAAGTATTTCACATGTAAATTGGAAATAGTTAAGTGATCATTATTATTTCAAGATCAAGTAGATTTTTATATGTATTTAAAATAATTAACATCTAAGGATTTTTCAGATCAAGTTGGTATCAAAGTCGGTTTGACAAGTGTTTGCAAGGGAATTATTACAAGAGCCAAACTCAAACTTGGAAAATGAGAGATTGCAAGTTATAATTCTTAGATTGAAAGAAGACTTCATAAGAATAAGATGGCTTCCAAAGAAAAGGAAGGAGAAGATCCTCCCATGAGTCTAGAAGAAATGATGGATACACTTCACTCAATGAAAGAGATAATAGATGATTTACAATGAAGAATTCAAAAACCCATAAGTGGAGAATCTTCGTTAAAAGCAGAAGGAGGAGGCAAAGGTGGTGGACCTTTAGAACCTATTAAGCCCTAATATTGGCTCATTACCCCTTAATTGGGGCATATTATATTAGTAATGTTATTTTATTTATGTCAACTTCAGGCCATTAGTTGTAATTATACCTCCTAGTCTCCTATATATACCAAGGAGACATTTTCATTTTGAATCATCTTGTACTTGAACATTTAAGTGGAGTAAAAGGAGGTTTCCCCCTCGAAGAGGATTATTATCTTAAATTGTCTCTTTTTCAAGGCGTTGAGTACTTTTTCTGATGTTTTTCTATGCTATATTGATATTTGGTTCTTAACATATGGTATCAGAGCTCAAGGTCTTCGGGTTTCACTGCTACATCTGAGACACCTTGAAATTTTCTCTATAACGTTTTTTCTACAATGTTTTAGAAAGAAAAAATTGGAGGATATTTATTAGATGGATCAAGGTACGTTGGGTTCAAAATTTAGCTCCCGAGGCCTTATACTTTCGGAGATATAGCCTATACAAGATAGGGTTATGGAATCATCCTGAACTAAGTCATTGCATAATTTTCTCTACTAAAACATTTTCTGTAACGTTTCATACCTTGAAATCCGGAGGCTACTCACATAAATTAGTAAGGTATCTATGGTACAAATTTCAGCTTCTGGGTCATCTTAAATTTGTAGATACACCCTGTGTAAGATAGGGTATCTGACTAGTCCTATTGACTAGTCACAAGAAGGTGTTCCAGGTAAAACAATCATAACTTCTTCCTAGAGTATCCAAATTGAGCGGGACTGGTTTCATTGGATCACATATAGTTTGTAGTATTTCTTATGTGATCTTGAGAATGCTATATCAATTATTTTGTGTGGGGCATGCTATACAAGTGATATCTCCTGGAAAGGCCAAAAATCAGCAAGTTGTGGGGAAGTTACTGTAAATTCCACTTGGCACATACAATTTTGATCAGACCCATGGCATTGCAGAGAAGAAATATCAGAGAACTACATAAAACAAATTTTCATACCTATAAGGGATGAAACTTGGGAGATACAATAGAAGAACGATTGTTTATCAGAACCACCTCAAAATCAAGGTTCAAAAGTGATACTTGGCCAACAGGCCACCCAAAAAGGGAACTTCTACACCCAATAAGCCTCCAGACAATCCTACTTGGACTCTTGATGAAGGTGAAGAAATGCGTAGGGAAATACATGATTTACAAAAGAAGATAGTAACAAAAGATGAACTACAAGAGATGATGGAGGGTTTAAAAGGGGAGATCATGGAAGTATTGAAAAACTTTGTAACATAGAAGACACCTGAAAGTGAGAATGCATCCCATGAAACTCATGATGAGGACACAAGGAAGGTGAATCAAGAATGGAGAAACTCCAACTTTGGTTTCAAGACCAACCACATTCCTAAGATTGATATGAGGAAGTTTGATGGCAATGACCCAATCACATGGATACTTAAGATGGAGCAATTCTTTGATCTTCATAATGTGTCACATACACAAAATGTATGAATTGATTCTTTATAGTTAGAACCTAATAAATTTGTATGGTATCTATGGATTTGTTCTCACAAATAACTCATCACTTGGACAATTTTCACAGAAGAAATGATAGCACACTATGAGGATACAAGGAGCAATACCTTCTTTAGCCAATTGTTAAATCTCAAGCAAAAGGGTTCAGTTACGGAGCACATTGAGAACTTCCAAAGATTGAATATAAAGGTAACCGATATTCCAGATGAGCACTTGATTGATGTATTCATAGGAACTTTAAAGGATAACATTCAACATGAGGTTTGCCTTTTAGAACCCAAATCATTGGTTAATGCATTTAAGGTGGTAAGAAATGTTGAAAGTAAAAATATGGCTATGGCTACTAGAAGGACCAATCCTAACATCTATATAGAGAACAATGCTCCTTCTTCTAAAACACCTCAACCTACAAGGTTGACACCTTAACAATTGGAGGAAAGAAAAGAAAAAGGTTTATGCTTTAATTGTGACAACAAGTGCAGTAAGGGACATAAGTGTGGTGAGAAGAAATTATTCTACATAGATTGTGAAGAGGAAGAAGAACAAGAATCAAGATGAAAACGTAGAAGCAATTTCATCTGAAGAGTTGACTCCCACGATATTGTGTAATGCATTGGATAGAATTAGCACTCCTCAAACCCTCAAGATTGAAGGATACATCAAAAATAAAAAGGTAATAGTCCTAATTGATTCTGGAAGTACTCATGATTTCATTCAGTATAAATTAGCCAAAGCTCTCAATTGTTTTGTATATCCAGCGCTAGAGTTTCAAGTAATGATTGCATATGGAGGAACTATCAATTTCTCAAGAAAATGTAATAAGATCAATCTTACTATGGGGGAATATGTAATGAATAGTCCAATGATTTCTATACCCATGGGTGGTACAGATGTTGTACTAGGAATCCAATGGTTACAATCATTAGGAACGATGGCTTTTAATTTTCAAGAACTTTTCATGAAATTTTTCATTGGAAGGAAAAGAAATTGAGTTAAGAGGTATCATAGGGAAACCTGGTAAGGTGATAAGCTCTAATGGCATGAAAAAATTATTGAAAAAGGGGCATCGAGGCGTTATTGCACAACTATGCTCACTAGATGTTCAAACATCTAAGCCATTTAGTCCTCAAGATCTCCAAAGGATCATTGATAAGCATTCCAACTCGAAATCATGATCATGAAATTCACCTAATTATTGGGAGTCTTCCTCTTAACATCAGTCCATACAGATACCCTTACACCCATAAGAGTGAAATTGAGCACATGGTTGAAGAAATGTTAGAGGCTGGCATTATTAGACCTAGCCAAAGTTCTTACTCTGCACCAGTGGTAATGGTATTCAAGAAAGATAACTCATGGCGTATGTGTCCAGATTATAGAAATCTCGACAAGATCACTATAAAACATAAGTTTCCCTTCCCGTCATTGATGAATTGTTAGATGAAGTACATGGAGCAATCTATTTCACAAAATTAGATCTCCGTTCAGGGTATCACTAGATAAGAATGAAGAAAAAAGATATCCCAAAAACAACATTCCAAACTCATGAAGGCCATTACGAATTTTTGGTCATGCCTTTTGGCCCTACAAATGCACCTTCCACATTCCAAGGGTTGATGAATTCCATTTTCAAGCCCTTCCTTCGAAAATTTTTGTTAGTATTTTTTGATGATATACTAATCTATAGCAAGTCTTGGGAAGATCATGTGCGACATGCTGACAAGGTGCTACAACTACTAAAGGAGAAACAACTATATGCCAAACCATCCAAATGTTTCTTTAGAGTAAAGGAGGTAGATTATTTGGGTCATATTGTATCTCATGAAGGTGTCAAGGTAGACGCTAACAAGATTAAGGCCATGATGGACTGGCCGATTCCCAAAACATTGAAGAATATTAGAGGATTTTTGGGTTTGACAAGTTACTATCGCAAGTTTGTTCGGAACTATGGAAGAATAGCAGGACCTTTAACGACACTAACTAATAAGGATGCATTTTGATGGACTCCAGAGGAAACTAAAKATTTTGAGAAACTTAAAGAGGTGATGTGTAAAGMTCTTGTCTTGACCACTCCAGACTTCTCAAAAACCTATATTGTGGAATGTGATTCCTTGGGAAATGGAATTGGTGATGTCCTAATGCAAGAAGGAAGGCCCYTGGATTTTGAAAGTTGGCCACTCAAGGGAAATGACTTACTCAAACCCATTTATGAGAAGAAAATGATGGCAATATTACATGCATTGAAGAAATGGCGTCCTTACCTAATAGGTAGGCACTTCAAGGTCAAAATAGATCATGATAGTCTTAAATACTTCTTGGAACAAAGACTATCTTTAGAAGAACAAAAAAAATGGGTAACCAATATATTGGGTTATGATTTTGAAATCGTCTATAAAAAGGGGAAGCAAAATATTGTGGCAGATGCACTCTCAAGAAAGGATGAAGATGTTGAGGCCTTTCTCTGTGCTATCTCGATCATCCAACCTGATTGGATAATAGAAGCAAGGGATGAATGGAAGAATAATGAAAAAGTGTGGACTCTCATTCAAAGGTTGCAATAGGATACGAGTGCATCAGATACATTTACATGGAAAAATGATTCACTATGGTACAAAGATCGCTTATATTTATGTAAGAAATCCCATCTCAAACAAAAGGTGCTATTGGAATTACACACCTCTCCAGTAGGAGGGTACTCGGGTTTTTGAAAACCTACCATAGAGTCAAGAAGAATTTTTTTTGGGATAGCCTTAAAACTGATGTTCAAAGGTTTGTGGAAGAATGTTTGGTTTGACAAAAAATAAGGTGGAAACAATTAAGACCCCAGGTATTTTACAACCATTATCCATCCCAATTCAACGTTGGGAGGAGGTTTCCATGGATTTCATCACAGGGTTACCAAACTCTGAAGGAAAGAGTGTCATCATTGTGATTGTTAATAGATTGACCAAGTACACACAATTTTGTGAACTCTCTCATCCCTTCAAATCTAGTACAGTTTCCACCGCATTCATGGAGACAGTTCAAAAGCTACATGGTAGCCCAAATATTATTGTAAGTGACAAAGATCCGATCTTGACTGGACATTTTTGGACATAATTATTTTCTTGTTTGGGTACTCAATTGGCTCATAGCTCATCCTATCATCCTCAATCTGATGGACAAACCAAGATAGTGAACAAATGTCTAGAAGTGCACCTTCATTGCTTTGTCTCTGATAAACAAACACAATGGTTCAAATGGTTACCCTTGGCAGAATGTTGGTATAACAATTTCTTTCATACTGCAACAAAAATGAAACCACTTATGGCACTTTATGGATACCACCCTCCTTCCATCACTTCTTCTCTAAAAGAAAAATCTAAGTTTCAAGTAGTGGAACATCACATCGAGAATCAACAACAAGTTTTCCAAATCTTAAAGGACAACCTGACCATGGCACATAATCACATGAAACAACAAGAAGATCAACATCGTAGTGAAAGAAGTTTTGAAGTAGGGGATTGGGTGTTTTTAAGACTACAACCATACAAACAGATGTCCCTCAAGCAAGCCAAGAAGGATAATAAATTATCACCAAAGTAGTATGGACCTTATAAGGTGTTGCAAAAGATTGGTACTATGGCATACAAATTGGAGTTTCCTGCATCTTCACGAGTACACCCAATTTTCCATGTTTCATGCTTAAAGAAGGTTATAGGTGACAAGATCCCAGTTCAGACTATATTTCCAGAACTTGACGAGGAAGGAAAAATCATATTGGAGCCTAAAGCCATCACTGACACAAGAATTCGCCAGGTGAGGAATAGATCCATTTCAGAGTATCTCATTAAATGGAGGAAACTAGTTGCTGAAGATTCCACTTGGGAATATGAGTCTTTTATAAAGAAGCATCCAGAGTTACTCAAGCGTTTCAGACAACACTTGTCTCAAGGGTAGGGACATGTTAAGCCCTAATATTGGCTCATTACCCCTTAATTGGGGCAGATTATATTAGTAATGTTATTTTATTTATGTCGGCTTTAGGCCATTAGCTGTAATTATACCTCCTAGTCTCCTATACATACCAAGGAGACATTTTCATTTTGAATCGTCTTGTACTTGAACATTTAAGTGGGGTAAAAGGAGGTTGCCCCCTCGAAGAGGCTTATTATCTGAAATTATCTCTTTTTTAAGGCATTGAGTACTTTTTCTAATGTTTTTCTATGCTATATTGATATTTGGTTCTTAACACAACCATCCTCACCATTCTCATCATCATCTCCTTCTGAAGCAAGTGAAAATTATTCTCGTTGAAAGAAGTCCTCTAAGAAGTCTGATCATAATATTCCTTTATTAAAGTTGGAGGTCAAGTTTTAATTTCTGAACTATGATGGAGAATTGAATGTCGAGAAATTGGGCGACTAGATCAAGCAAATAAAGATATATTGTAGGGTTCAAAAGATCATGGAAGAGGCTACAAAGATACAATTAAGTTCTCTTCGACTAAGTGACATTTCCTTAATATGGTGGGAGATTAAGATGCAAGTTGATATTGTTAAAAAGTGTAAAGTAATCTCTTCTTGGGATAAGTTTACTAGGGATATAAGAAAAAACTTATATCCACTAGCTTATATGAAAACGTCAATGATAGAATGGAAGCATCTAAGGTAGGGTAAACGTCAGAATATTCATGCATACACAAAGGAATTCAAAAAAAACGAATTATCATTAGGGATTTCATTGTATACCCATGAAACTCTTCTGAAGTATATTGGTGGCATGCACTCATATATTCATCATACTATTTTAATGTTTAACGCTACTGACATTGATAAGGTGTTCATACAAGATATGCATCTAAAGGCTAGTAAGGGTAATCATGCGAGCAAAGATAAGAATCCATACAAGTTTGAAAAGAAATGAAAAGGTAAATGGAAGAGTAAGAAATCAGCTACAATAAAGCAAGTTGAGGAAATACCTACATGTTCCCACAACAAGAAAAATGGACATGAAGAATCACAGTGTTGGAAGTTGCATCTAGAATTATGACCAAAGAAGTTTAAGGATAAAGGGAAGAAGAATACTATTGCATCATATCATTAGGATACGAGGTCATATTTTGGGGATGAATCTAAGATCATGGAAATAGGAAGAAAATGAATATCAACTCTCAATTCTAATTCTTCAGTTCAATCCGCTGAATTGGAAAGTGATACTAATCAAAAAATGATGAGCGAGATCTTCCATGACAGAGTTATAGTCAAACATACAAAGGTCGATACTTTATTTGATAGTGGATCTCAAGTTAATCTAATATTTGAAGACATTGTTAAGAAGTTGGGTTTGAAGATGACACCTCAAAAAAATCCATATCCATCAGGATGGGTGTGCAAAGATGCTAAGTTGCAGGTGAATAAACAATGTAAGATCATATTTGCAATTACAACTAAGTTATTTGATGAGGTTGAGTTAGATGTTGTACCTCTTGATATTTGTGACATTGTCTTGGGTAGTCCATATCTATTTGATAGGAAGGCCATATTATATCACAAAGAAAATAAATATAAAATTTTCAAGAATGGGGTTGAATATATTGTCAGAGCTCATTGTATAAAGACTAATGTTTCTTTAGTAAGGATAGGGAAAATGAAGAGACTCATGAGAAAAGTAAACATTTTGTTCTCATGATAGTGAAACAAAAAGAGGAAGATATAACAGATGCTTTATCAGGTTGTGGTCCAGATCATAAACCAGAGATGGTCAACATCATATCTTACTATGATGAGTTGTTTCAGGAACCTACAAGGTTTCCTCCTAAGAGGGAGGTTGAACATGAAATATATTTACAAAAGGATGCTCCTCTTCTGAATATTGAAATGTATAGGTCATCAATGATCGAGAATGCATAAATAGAGAAACAGGTTTACGAGTTGCTTGATAAAGGAATAATTAGACCAAGATCCTCTCCATGTGGTTCTCCTATTGTATTAGTTCCAAAGAAATATGGCACGTGGAGGATGTGTATTGATTTCTGAGCTCTGAAAAAGATTACGATAAAGAACCATTATCCTCTTCCCAAAATTGATGACTTATTGGATCAATTAAAGAATATTTTTTATTTCACCAAGTTGGATTTGAGGAGTGCTTACCATCATATCAGAATTGCAGAAGATGACATATGGAAAAATGCTTTCAATACCAAGCAAGGATTGTTCGAATGGTTATGCTATTTGGTTTATGCAATGCACCAACAACGTTTATGAGGGTAATGAATGATGTGTTCAGACCCTGCATAGATTATTTTTCTATCATCTATTTAAATGATATATTTATCTTTAGTCGAAGATGGGAAGATCATATAAAGAATGTCAAGAAAGTCTTTCAACTCTTGAAGAAGGAGAAGTTGTATATCAAGTTATCTAAATGTGAATTTGGAAAATATTCTCTGGTATATCTGGGTTACATTGTAGGGAATGATCAACTAAAAATAGACCCTGCAAAAGTAGAAGTCATTGTGAAATGACCCAAGACAACTACTGCCACATAAGTTAAGAGATTCTTAGTAGCAATATAGTACTCGAGGAAATTCATTGCTAATTTCTCATATATAGAAACTCCTCTACATGTATAAACAAGTGTTAAACAATTTTTTCAATGGGGAGGAAAGAAACAAAAATCCTTCGATACATTGAAGGAAACGATGACCACTACACTAGATTTGGTACTCCCTGATCTACAACAACCATTTGAGATTCAAACCGATGCAAGTAGATATGCCATGGGCATAGTATTGATGTAATGAGGTAAACCCATATGTTATCATTCTAAGGATTTCACTCAAGTTGTGATTAACTATCCAACATATGATAAGGAATTGTATGTTTTGGTACAAAGTGTAAATAAATGGAAGTATTACTTAATCCATAATCCATATAGATCATTAACCATTAAATTATTTTCAATCACATACCAAGCTACAATAGTTGTGACACTTTAGGTGGATGTTTTTTCTACAACATTTTCATTTCGTAATCAAGTTTAAGAAAAGTATTCATAACAAGGTTCTAGGTATGTTGTCAAGACCAGTGATTACAACATCGATGATACTAAGGTATAATCCTTTAGCGCATGAACATTATGTAGAAAAATATGCTAAGGATGATGATTTTAAAGAGGTATATGATGCGTTAACTCCTGGTAATCAACAGTCAGATTATTATATGCATGAAAATTTGTTAAATCATCTTGGAAATATTTGTAGGAAGTCTAAAATGTTTGGGTTCATTTTAGACTTCCTACATCTATTATATCAGATCAAGACTCTTTCTTTTTGGGAAATTTTTGGTCTCATTTATGGGAGCTCATGGACACTAAGTAGAAGAAGAGCACAAATTTTCATCCACAAACAGATGGACAGATAGAGGTGGAAAACATAACAGTGGTACATATACTTAGAGGATACCGCAACAAGAATCCTAACTTATGGGATGAATATTTACCTTATGTAAAACATGCCTATAATCATGCCATGAATTCTTCTACTAAAAAAACTCCTTTTAAAGTATGTTTGGTGTACTTTCCTAAATCACCTATATAATTTTATTTTAGAAAAGTAGGTAAAGAAGATGGACAGGATGATACAGATAAAGATAAAAGGTTGATTCAAAATATTCAACATGTACATCAAGCAGTACAGGAAAAATTAGAGAAAACCCAAGCCAGGTATAAGGCAAGGCATGATAAACATCAGGTTGATCATCAATTTGAAGTCGGTGATCAAGTATGGTTACATATCAGTAAGGATAGAACGAAGGGTGAAGGTAAAAAGATAAGACCATTATGATATGGTCCATTCAAGATCTTGGATAAAATTGGTATTAATTCCTTCCATTTAGATCTACTAGCTATTATCACTGAAATTTCGTCCGCACATGGCGACAAGAACTCAGCATCGTCAAACAGTAATGAAGTCATTCATGGCATTGAATTGATTCCACAGCATTCCAAAAAGGTCAAAAACTATACAAATTAGTGCAAAAATTGAAGAGCGCTTTATAACAGTTGGGTGCGCGCGCACATGCGCGGAACAAGAACGTACCATGCACACATATGTGCACGATGCACGACTGTTGGCGCAAAAACCCGCGCACCTGCTAAACGATGCTTTTATTGAATTGGTCGGCCTCCCAACCACTTATGGATCAGCTCCCAAGACGATTTGACCCTCAAATCAGAGCTGAATCCACATGGTAGGCTGGTCAAAGACCTAATCAAGCCCTAAAGAGCCTCTTTTCACACTACAAAGGAGTTACATAATCACCCAATGCAATGCTATAAAAAGCCATGATGAAACCTCATTTTCTCAAGGAATTTCATGTAATGTTATGCTGCTTAGATTGTTTTAAGGACTCACTCCTTGACAATAACACATTAGCACCATTTCATTGAGCAATCCACCTCTCCATTGAGTGGATTTGCAAAGGAGTTCTTTCATCACCATTTTCATTTTTTCTTGTTGTAAGGAGAGCAAGCTTGTGAGGGTCCAAGAGCCTTCCTTTGGAGGAAGAAGGGACTCATAGTCCCCTTTCTTCATCGTGCTTTGATTTCATCAATAGATCAGCCTAAAAAACATTGGTGACATTGGTATTTTTGTCCTTGTTATCTCTATATTTCCATGATTTTAGTTTTAGTTTGTATTTGTTTAATTCTTGTTTATATTTGTGTTTTCTTTTCTCTAACTCTTTCCTCTACAGCTGTCATGCTCAGCAAGACCCAACTGGTCATGTAAGCACCCTTGATTTGCTCACCAAGTCGACGAAAAGGGTGCAAACAGATTGGCGACCATACTGGGGATTAGGTATCAATTCCTTCCTCATTTGGGTTTATTTTTCTCTTCTTTCAGTTTAATTAACTTGCAGGTACACCAACCGGCTTAGGCCGACCTGCCAACCATCCAATTCAAGGGAGAATTGAGAGAAATCCATCCGGATTTTCTCTCTCGATTGTTTGTCACAGGCACGCGGGTATTTCACCCCACAGACGCGCATCGAGCGTGCATGCTCTTTCATTACATCCTTTCTCTGCGCGCATGCACTTTCTATCTCTATTCAATTCGTGCATCGGCGCTCTGTGCGCGCCTGTCTACACTAGGGGCCATGCATTTTGAACAAAATTTCACATTGTAAGTTGATTGGGATGTGGGGAAGGCCATTGGCCCTCTTAAAATGATGTTATGCATTCTCTAAATACTGCACCACACTTATTCCCCTCATCATATAAAGGGGTTAGTCTAACATAGGCACTTAGGAAGATAAAAAATCAATTTCCCTTCTTTGCTTTTTTTCCACATGGATGGCTTGTTTTGACTAAATAATCTAAAGTGGACATCAATTTTAATCACATCTAAAACTCACATTTGGGACTAGAAATTGAAGTAACAACACTTGAGTATTCTCTTCTCTCGCGCCTCCAAGCGATCTTGAGAAACATAAAAGGATTGTGAAAACAAATCTCATCTCCCTTAACAAAAGTTTAAAACCTTTAGGAGAGGACAACGACCCTTTTTTGGGACCCCTCTTAGTTTCATTTTTTCAAACACATTTTAAACTTGTAACAGGCCCATACATGCCCACATGCTACAAAGATAGAATAGTGGTTGAAATTTTTCTTTCTTAGATCAAAACACTAGGAGAGTTTAAAAGGTTTGTAACGGGCCCATACATGCCCACATGTTCAATCTAGGATAGTTTCATGATTTTCTAGATTACCTCACAATAGGGAGTTAAAGGATAGTAACAAACCCACATGTCCACATGCTATCTTCCTAGGGATTTTGAATTCCGCAAGGTTGTGCCAAAGACATCTAGCTAGTTAGGTAATCAAACTCTTGTAAGGACCAAGCGATGTCCACATGCAACAAGGTGACATCTAATTAACTAAAATTGGTGCACTTTCACTCACACACAAAAGTCACTTCTCACTCACATAGATTCTTCTCGAAATGTGGAGGTCCAAGTAAGTTTCCTCCAAAGGGATTCCGAAAATACCCCATCTTTTCTTGACAGGACTATCCACTCCCCTTGTTAATCAAAAGAGGTTGGTTTTCACCCCCAGCCTCACAAAACAACTTCATCTAAAAACTTTCTAAAAACTCACTAAGTTTTCCTCTACAGGAGGTGCCAAAAGAATTTTTTTAGTCTAGGTAGGATTTCGGGGATAGGCATCCAAATAACTCCCCGTTATCTGGTTCTCACATTGATAAAACATAGAGGTTGTCAAATAGGGAACCTGAAATCCTCCAAGTCAAGTGTTCCAATCACCATAAGGCAGGGAGATACCTGTGAAGGGTTGAATGCCGAGGTATGGTTGTTCTGTGCATCCCCCCTTGAGGCACCCACCTCTTGGACGGGATCCAGCCCGTGACCCATTTCTTAGGACGAAAATCTAAATGCCGCACTTTGATCGAGGTACCTAGTAACCAACTTTAGGACATCTACCCAGGTGGAAATTGTGGGCTGCAATTGCACCTTGATTGGATTTTGTGTGGCTATTGGGAAATATTTCCAGTTCTTTCGGGATATGCCCCCTCTACCCCTCATTATAACCAATTGTTTCATCCTTCACTAGTTTCTCTTCCGGTGACTTCAGACCCCACTGTTGAGAACTATGGGAAGGTCCAGTGCTATTTGAGAGGAAGGACGTTACATCTTCTAGGACACGAGCATTTGCTTTCTTTTGATTCCCCCACGTAGACAAAACCCACTTACCCATATATATGCTTCTTTCTCATGTTATGTATGATGCACATATGATTGCAGTTTGATTTGGATATATATATTGTGTAAACATTCAACGCAAAGGCTTTGTAGGTTTCTATATTTCTCTCACCACTTGTTGCACACATTCACGCATCTAGTCTGACATCATAGGGGAACCACAGAACCCCCGTCGTTCACGACGCTTGCTCAACCTCCCTCCTATCTTAGGGGGAGTATCTGGTCGTACCCGCTCATCGGTACCTCCTTCGCACACTCCTGTGA
Source organism: Picea engelmannii (assembly GCA_009831015.1). Classification (NCBI taxonomy): domain Eukaryota; kingdom Viridiplantae; phylum Streptophyta; class Pinopsida; order Pinales; family Pinaceae; genus Picea; species Picea engelmannii. The sequence continues at coordinate 628,250 of ML779420.1, forward strand.
GTGCTACTATCTTAGGATCAACTTTGCTTGGTTCTACATTACTTGGGTCAACTTCCCAAGGTCATCCATTCACTTGCTCTCCTTTACACGGAAGCGGGGGAGCCACTTCCTCTCAAGGAGGGAGCACCAACCCACCTAGTCCCCATCAAGGGTCAGGTTCACAACACACTATGGCTGGAGCTAATCCTCCCACCCCACTACAGATGCCATATTTGGCCTCTCTCAACATACCGGATCTTACCAAACTCACGAATGATCCCATATTGCATGACGCCACATGGATTGTAATGCCAACAAAACTTCCTTCAGACATACCAAAGTTTGAAGGGAAGGCGGGGGATGACCCCGCCAACCATGTCATGACCTTTCATCTATGGTGCTCTTCCAATAGCATTATGGATGATTCCATCAGACTGCGATTATTTCAACGCACACTTACTAGCCCATCAGCCAAATGGTATGTCGAAGAAAAATCAGGGTCCCATGCGACCTTTGAGTCATTGGCCAAAGAATTCTTGACCTTTTTCCAATTACCCATCCGCCACGAAAATGGTCTCGAACTACTACCTAACTTCAAACAAACCTCAGCCACCCACATCGCTGACCACATTCATGAGTGGTGTAGGCGACGTAGTTTGTGTAAAGCAGAAACCACCAAGCAACAATGTCTCGACTGGTTTCTTAGATCATTTGTCTCTCTCATTGGAAAGGATGTAGCTTCCACCTTCCCTCAATTTGAAGAGGAAGCCATCAGTAAGGCCCAACAATATGACCTCATTTATGCACAGTCAGGGTACTTATACACAGTACTTCCTGATCTTCCAAAACCTGTGCCATTTGGCCAAGATAAACCTGGGATGTCACACTCAGCAGACAGACTAATAGGTGCCACCACACACCATGGTCCACAACCCCAACCACGACCAATGTATGGAACACCTCAATACCCGCCGAACAATGGGGGCACTTCTTATTACCCCCCACCCCCTTATCAATAGCCGCACCCTGTTGCTATACCTCCACCCATCAGTGGACCACCACCGGCACCTCCCACACATCCACCTATTCCCACACACAGTGGTACTCCCTCAACATCAGCTTATAGTACTAGTGAAAGCACGCAGCCTTCCTATGTACCTTATGGATCGATACCACCACAAAATCCATACTTCCCATTTCCTGGTCCTCCCCAATCCATGGTCCCCCCACATCCACATGCGAGGGTAAATTTTGTTCAACCCTCTACTGCTCAACAATACCGAAATTTTGAACAGTTGAATACAGCCAGCCCAACTCATCCGTCGAACAATGCCAAGAAGAAAGGAAGGAACATGAATAACAACAACCCTGGTCAAGGTGGGAATCAACCCCCACAGCACCAACCCACTGGGGGCAACCAGAACCAAGGGAACCAAAATCCCCAAGGGGGCAATAATAACAAACACCAAGGACAAAATAATGTTAAAAACATCTTCCCTTGTGCTCTTTGTGGTGAGTTTGGTCATTACACTCACCATTTCCCCCAGATCGCTGATTTCAAACGGCTGAAAGATTATGCTAGTCTTCCCCATTCTCCTGCACAAACCACCCCTCAGCAGGCACCACAACAATACGTACAACAACCCCCACCTGTCGTGCTGCAGAACCCTATTCCACATCAAGGGGTGATCAACACCCAATAGGACGTGCAACATCCCCCACCTCAGGTAGGACAATATCACAACCCCAACAATCCAACAGAACATACAATTCTCCTCACCAGTGAGGAATAAATTCTTCTGCAAACACGCAATCGTCAGTACCATACACCCACTGAGTCTACTCCCATCTCTCCAGAGACAAACCCTACACTGACGGGACCCCCATTGGTGATCCCTCGCCCATCCGCCGAACCACCACTACACATCCCTCGCATCCCCTTGCGCAGGAATGTCCACAATCTACAGGCTAGGGAAGCTCATAACTATAGCTTGGTAGACGACTTAGCACAATCCCCGGCTGCCATGTCAGTCTTGGAAGTCCTCCAGACTTGTCCTACACAACAGAAATATTTACATTCCACTTTGGGGGCAGTTGACCCTGCTAATACTTGACTCATCACCTATGATCTTGATAGCAGAGAACCTCGTCTTCCCGCCTTGATCGCTTTTCAAATACCAGTGAAAATACGGAACATCACAGTTCATCAATGTATCATCGATGAAGGTGCATCTACATGCATCATGTCCAAAACAGTATGGCAGAAACTTGGTTCCTCGGAACTCATACCCTCTTCCATCACATTATGAGCTTATGACAGACGACCATCTTCTCCAGAAGGGCTCTTCCAAAATGTCCCCGTTGAACTCGGGGGCAAGACTATTCTCATTGACATCGAAGTTATCGACGCCCCACTCGATTATAATATCCTGTTCGGGCGTAGCTACATGTACGCTATGAAGGCAGTGGCCTCTTCTGTCTTTCAAACAATGATGTTCCCCCACAATGGGAAGATCGTGACCATCGACCAAGTCTCACATTATGAGCCTAACCCATCTGCCAACATCGATAACATTCTTCCTCTCATCCACACCAACCTAGACGCATATCCACTCATCGATATGGGCCCTGGGATTTTCAAAGATCCATCCTTGTTAGGGATGTACCATGGAGCACTACCACTCCTCCCCCCTAATAAAGTATGTGTCGTCCCATCCAACGGGACTCACACGGAGGATGCACTCCCTCCGCAGGAGGTTTTAGTCATTCCCGACGTCTCAATAGTCATAGACCCACTCCCGCCGGAGCCTCCTGCGCACTCATCGACCTCAACAGTCCATGAATCCACATCCCCTCAAGAGAATAACCCCGTTTGGGAAACACTCCCCCAACCCCTCACCCAAATTCCCTTCTTTTACCCTCCCCCAGATATTGAATCTTTTCAGGTAGCCGCAACGCTCACACTACCTAATATGGTGTTAGCCATCCCAGTTTTGTATTTACACCCACTAGAGATGGTCCCTCGACCATCCCTTCCCCCATAAGAAGGACTTCCCATGTCGATTCCCATCCTTACCACCACTACCCCAATACTCACTACCCCCCCTGCTACAGCTGGGGGCAGAAGGAAGAAGAAGGAGCCCACAACCCCACTTCCTCCACGCATCCCACCACCTTGCGCACTATGTGAGAAACAGGGCCACCAAACTAACAATTGTCCATCTCTACCTGAATTACAGAATTTGATTCCCCCCAATCAAACTCCCACAACACCCGTCACTACTGCTAGTACCACTACTACGACCAACCCTTCAAGCAGTAAAGGGTTGAGGACCAAATACGCTTGTGCTATATGTTCCGAGTATGGACACTATACCCATCATTGGCCAGCACTGCCGCACTTTCGACAGACATTAGCGGTCATACGCCAGAACTTCTATAACAACCCACGCCCTGCTACGTCCTCGTCCAAAATCACTGACATTCGCTATGTCACTACTTCAGTCAATGAACGTATGAGATGTCCTTGCTCTCTCTGCCATTCACTAGCTCATTTTACATACCAGTTTCCTATGATCCTTGCATACAGGCGACGTCAATTGGCCCTGCTTCACCAACCTGCAGAAGCAGTACTTGACATTACCCCATTCCTTGAGGATCTTCATGTCACTTCTCCCAAGCCTGAGGCACTCCCAACGCCTCCATGGTTCTTAAATGACATCTCTGAATATTTACCTCGCAATCCCCCAAACTCTCCTGCTCATTCCCCTATGGAGACTTTCCACCCAACCACTACGGGTACTCCTCAGTACTTCAATATATGGTTCATGTCGATTGAACCCTCACCATCTACTCACACCACTCCCCTTGCTTCTCCAGCAGGGGGCAATCACACTAGCACTGAGCTCACTCCTCACGACCCCTTGTATTCCCGGGGTTTCCAATGCGATGAGGAAATACTGGAAGAGCTACACCACCCCGACTCTCCCTGGGACGCACTACATCATCGTGCACTCTTCTTTTCACAGGAAGCCCTCATGCCTCCTAACCAAAACCCCATTTACGTGGTCGAAACCAAAGATTTTATCCCATCCGGGCCTATCGATTGGTTCAACCATCCCATTCCTTCCCCTGATGCTTTTGAAGAAGGTAATATGGCCAACATTTCCCCCACCATCAAAATCGACATTTCCATTAAAAATGACATCGTCGAATAAATCATCATTGGAGCTGCTTGCACTCCTCAGGAAATCACTGCATACAAAGCCCTCTTCGAGGAATACAGGGATATTTTTTCCTGGTCTTACATAGAAATTCCTGGCCTTGATCCCTCTATTATCGAACATCGCATCGACACCTGGCCCGACATCACACCAGTCCGCCAAAAAAAACGACCGCTACACCCAACCAAAGTGGCGGCTACTAAAGCCGAAATTGACAAATTACGCGTTGCCAGGTTTATTTACCCCATCGCTTATACTTCACGGGTTTCCAACCCTGTACCCATCGACAAAAAACAAGGCACTATCCACGTTTGCACAGACTTTCGCGATCTCAATAACACATGTCCAAAAGACAACTTTCCAACGCTTTTCATCGATCAAATTATCGACGACTGCGCCGGTCACGAGGCTCTCTCCTTTATGGACGGATTCTCTGGCTATAACCAAATTCAGATTCACCCAGCTGATCAATATAAAACCGCATTCATTATCCCATGGGGTACTTTTTCATATCGTGTCATGCCTTTCGGCTTAAAAAATGTCGGCGCAACTTTTCAGCGGGCGATGACGTACATCTTTCACGATCTGGACAAAATCATCCTCGCCTACTTGGACGATCTCACAGCTCGATCTAAGAAACACACCCAGCATCTCGATGATTTACAAATCATCTTTCAACGGTGTCTCTAGTACAACATCTGCTTGAATCCTCTCAAGTGCGTGTTCTGCGTCATCGTAGGGCGCCTCCTCGGTTTTATCGTTTCCCAATGCGGTATTACCATGGACCCCCTCAAAGTGAAAGCTATCACCGAAATTCCACCTCCTCGGAATTTACGGCAACTTTAGAGTCTTCAGGGCAAAGCTAACTCTCTTCGGCGCTTTGTCCCAGATTATGCCATCCGCGCACATGGTTTCCTTCGCTTACTACGTCACGACATCCCATTTCACTGGGACGACTATTCCCAACAGTCATTTGATGATCTGAAAGCAGCGCTTTCAAATGCACCTTTGATTAGTACACCTGACTATAATCGCGACTACATCCTCTACGTATTAGCATCAGCTGTATCAGTAGCCAGCGTCCTCGTCCAGCTCGGAGATGACAATCATGAACATGTCATTTACTACGTTAGTAAGAACCTCTCAGGACCACCCTTGAAGTACAAACACAAAGAGAAACTTGCTCTTGTAGTTGTTCTCGCAGTCCAGAAACTGCGCCATTACATTCTGCTTCGCACCACCAAGGTCATCGCAGACTCCAATCCTATGCAGTACTTGCTCAGCCGTCGACAAGTTAACGACAAATTCGCTCGATGGATCGTTATCCTTCAGGAGTATGACCTCGAGTTTTCAACACCTAAGAGTAAGAAGGCCCTCATTCTAGCCGAACTTGTCACGACCCTCCCCTCTGACACCACCAGTGCCCCCGTCAACACCGACTTTCCCGACGAACATCTCTTTTACATCACCTCAGATGATCCTTGGTATGGTGACCTTCTCGTCTACCTACGAACTCAAAAGTTCGATGACCACCTTTCACGAGATGATCGACGACGTATTCGCCACTAGGCCCCCCGCTATCTCCTCATCGGAGACATCCTCTACCGACAGGGCGTTGACACAATTCTTCGTCGTTGCCTGACTATTGACGAGGCCGACAGAGTCTTAAACAACTGCCACAGCGGCGCATGTGGGGGCCATCTTTCGCGTATCTCCATGGCTCAGAAGATTATACGAGCCGATTATTTTTGGCCTACCTTGTTTCACGATTGCATCCATGCCGTGAAACGTTGTGAGCAATGTCAGCTCTACGCCAACAAAGCCTGAGCTCCCCCCGCTCTTCTTCACCCTGTCATTACTGCGAGCCCTTTTTGTAAATGGGGCATCGACTTTATGACTTGTAATCCCCCCTCCAACAATGGTCACAAATACATTGTTGTCACCGTTGATTACTTCATCAAATGGGCTGAAGCTATGCCCACTTTCAACAACACCGCTGACACTGCAGCGTGTTTTTTATTTAATCACGTCATATCCCGTTTTAGAGTACCAGTCCAACTTGTTTCCGATCATGGGAAACACTTCGAGAATGAGATCTTCGTCGAACTCTCATCTCGGTTAAAATTCTCTCACAAGTTTTCCTCACCATATTACCCTCAGTCAAATGGACAGGTCGAGGCAGTGAACAAAGTCCTCAAGACCATGTTACAGCGCACGGTTAATAAACATAAAATCAATTGGCATTATATGTTATTTTCTGCGCTATGGGCTTATCGAACGGTAGTAAAGACCTCTACAGGTTTCAGGCCATTTCATTTAGTCCATGGGGTCGAGGAAACTCTTCCCATCGAGTGCGAAATTCCCACCCTACGCACCGTAATTGAGATATTACTTGACACTGCTCCAATGGAGCAGCGCTTGCTGAACTTGGAGTCTCTGGATGAAGATCATCGATCTTCCTTACAAAACAATGAGGTAGCTAAAAAATGATCCAAAGCTACCTTTTATTGCCATGTCAACCTTCGGTCATTCCGCGAAGGTGACCTTGTCCTGGATTATGATATCGCTCATGATACCTTTTGGCCACGACAAGTTTGAATCACTCTGGCATGGCCCTTACATCATCCAACATTGCCTCACCAAAGGCGCATATATCTTGGCCTCCCCCGAAGGCCTCTCGCTCAAGGAACCCATCAATGGGTTATACTTCAAGAAATTTTATGCTTAAAAGTAGCCATTCTACTTTAGGTTATTGTTTCTTTTTAGTGTTTTTTCTTTTTTCTCCTACCCTCTCGTCTAAACTATCCTTTGTGCTATTGACATATGCTTCCTCCACCATCCTACCACATTGGTTATGCCGACGGCGCCAGCCGTTGGACGCAAAATCTCGCTTTGGCAGCTTGGGCTATATACACCCCCTCACACGAAATACTACATTCAAACGACATATGTTTGGGGCCAACAACCAACAACCAAGTCGAATATACTATTGTCATTGGCCTCCTGGATGACACCCAGCGTCATCATATTCGTCACCTTAGCGTTTTCCTTGACTCTCAACTAGTCGTTCTCCAGCTCAATAATGTGTATCGTGTACGCGATCCGTGCCTCTTTCGCAAATACCTGCAGGTTAGACTGTTATCTCAACATCTTGATTCCATTACATTTACACATATTCCAAGACAATTGAATCAAACAATAGATGAAATAGCTAACATGGTGTTAGATTGGCATATATCACATCAAGCTACACATACATAAAACATCTCATAAATCCTGTCACAGCATATAGATAGAATAGACATCATCATCAACAAAAAACACATGTAAACGACACCAGGATCTCAAAATATGTATACTCATTTATATATATATCAAGGCCTATCCGGCCATCCGAAAGTTTACATAACAAAAAATACATATGCCCGCAGGCCAGCACAACACCTCGGTACAAAAAATCAGCTCACCAGCCTATATACAACCAAAAAGATATACATCATGCACCACTCATGGTGCCTCTATCATGCCACCACCTACCCCTCCCTCAGGCGGAGGTGGTGGCCCACCACCACCTGCCCCAGGCGATGGTGGAGGACCACCCACATGACCCTCCTGCCCCGGCGACAGGTGTCCACTAGTCATCGCGGCAAGCACAACTGCTTGTCACACTATAGCCCGCCATGGTGGCGGTACTCCCACACACTGCTCCAGGAAGCTCTCATCCTGGATCTGTGTCCACATGCCCTCAGGCACGTCCTGCAACACTGTCTCCAGACGATGGCGTATATCATCAAAGTCCACTCCAGCTGCTGCCGGAGGAGCATGTGATGGCCCTATACCAGGGTCATCAAACCGGCACCGCCTCGCTGCCCTCTCGGGCTCTGCTGGTCGACCCACAACATCCTCCCGCCACTGCCTCTCCCCCTGTGGTCGTCCCTCTGGCTCCCGCCGAGCTGGCGCTCGCTACATCTCCACCTCGCGCCCGTGAGGTGCCACATCTGCACATGCAAAAAACAACAAAAGATAGTATCATCATCTATATCACATACATATGGACTAATATCTCAAAAGACAACATAAATAAAAAACATACACAATACTCAACGTACCTCGATGGTCGAAACCCTCCCCAGGAGGCAACACCATGTCCGGGTCACCCCAGAAGTCAACCCCAACATAGGGGTACCGAAGTACTACCTGCAACATCTGTCACCATATCCGTGCAACCTCTGCTGAAAAGTAGTGGCCACCTTCGCCACCACCGTGGCGAACCAAAACTGTAGACCACCGCCTCAATCGCGGCTCTCGTGCCCCCGACATCTCTAGTAGAACTCTCAGGCGCAACATGGGCACCCTTTCCAAAAACCAGGCTACCAGGATCGAGCCAAAGGTAAACTCTCATGCACTTGTGGACCGACAACGGTCCAACTGCGCGATCATCCGCGCATGCAGCGACAACCCCCATGTGAACCGCTCGCCACCCACTGCCACCCTCTCCAACACCAATAGCTGGCCCCCACTAATCCGCTGGGTTGAAAGTGACCCGTATATATGCACAATTATCACCGCTATACAACAATGAGCTAGGGCATCAATGGAACTGATGCTCACCACCGTCCCCGACATAAAGTCCAGGCTTGAGCAGTATTGCATGCCAATCGTGGCAAGGGTTGTATCCCTCAGCAGCACAGGCTCTGCCAGTAGGGGCGTTCCCTGAAAGGGGAGCCCAATCAAAAAATATACATCCTCCATCGCAGTGAAGGGGATCTTCTCTCCTTGCACGAGGAAGCAGTGCAGCTTCGGACTCCACATATGAAGCAAGAACTGTAGCAAGTACTCCTGAGCCCGTATCAATGGGCACTCAAAAAACTTTAGCAACCCACATGTTGCTAAAGTCACCCGCACCCCAGGCCCCTCATTGGCCACAACCTCTCGCAACTGGGCCCAGTCTCGCTCTTGCCACCGCACTGGCATTGTCACTACTGGCCACCTGCAAACAACACAGAGTCCTATGTCAGCTCAGATACCCATCAACAACATCAAATAGACTCATTTTTTACCCTTAAACCTTGCCTCAAAGGCGCGGTTTTTCCACCCACAGGCGTGCACACATGCGCGCCTGTTCACTATACAGGCGTGAATATATGCGCACCTATTCACTGCACAAGCACGCTCTTGAGTGCGCCTGTTCATCATATAGCCACGCACAAGTGCGTGCCTGTCCAACCCACAGGCGCGCACTGATGCGCGCCTGTTCACCTCACAGGCGCGCCCCTAGGGCGTGCCTTAAATTCCCTCTATCGCGCACCCATGCGTGTATATTCGGTGGACAGGCGCGCACGTATGCGCGCCTTCCACCGAATTTCCCACGCCTTTGGGCCCACACCCCCTACAAAATCCCCTAATTACCCCTGTACGACCCCCCGTACCCGCCCTGACCAAAAATTGAAAACCTATTTCTATGCAGGATGATCAGACCACTAACCTGATACTCGCAAAACATCGATCGGATGCCTTGTCCTCCCTGAATCTCCAAATCTCCTCTGATATCTGCTCGTCCAGTCACTGTTGCAGCAGGTACAAATAAGGTGGCAATGTAGGGCCCTATAGCTATATATAGGCCTTTTTCCAAACTTCCACTCACCATTCCGAGAGCCCAAGGTGTCCATTTTTCAAACCATCTTTAGCCACGGGATCAACATCCCGCCACCTACATCACAGCTGTCCCTGGGTCAATTTTTATCCCGGGCCCCCGGGGCACCTCTTTTTCATATCATGGTCAGGTACACACATGCATTGTCACATTTCTCTAATACATGCTCATATCTTTGATTCTCTTCAGATATTGTTCACTTTTGGGTATTTGTTTCTCATATGTGTAGGTACTTGCTCCTCATCCCTCGACATCACCATTTTAGGTATATACTCAGCACTGGCATGTAGTCTTTCCTGCTGTATCGCACTTGCATTCCCAGTCACACCCTCTGATGATTACCTCTAGGATCTCCATCCCCGGCTCTGCAGTACCCACACCTCCAGTTGCACCTTCAGTACTGTTACCCGGTAGCATCCTTACCCACATGAGTTGTCTCATTCATAGCACCTTTTGGCACTCTTCGACACTCATGATGTTCTTCATTACCCTTTAGGGATGGGAGTCCCGATAGTCTTTCAAACATGTCGTGAATCAACCACATTCTCCTTCCCATCATTTTGCTAGCTTTCCCGCATGGACTCCCCGATTATCTCTTTACGGTTCTATTTTTGTTACCTGCACCTCCACAGTATCATGAACCCTCCATTTCATCCACAATCAGTTTTCCCATCCGCGAACCTACCCTCATTTCACCTACCTCATACAGAAACTCGCCCATGGGCCCCCCACCCTTCATCAGTTTTCCAAGACAATTTTGCCCTCCCTGGGGCATGCATTTCACACTAGGGCACCCGTTTCTGTATTTGTACATTTCTCCCCCAAAAAATGATTCATTATTTATTGTACAAACGCCTTTATTCCCAGTCATTACATTTTCTTTTGTCATCCCCGTTGGTGACTTGCTTCCTTTTTGGCCACACGCAACCCATGTCACCCTTGGTTGGAGTTTCACTTATCATCTACCCTTGCCGACATCATCCATATCTTCAGAGTACTCCACAGGTCATTTACCTCTACCCTATGAATTTTTCCACCTTGTCCTGCCTCTGGCACAACTTACCACCGGTCTTGTCGTCCCCCTGACACTCGACCTTGTTACACAGTTGCGGCCAATTTTTATACATCCTCCAACCAAGGGCAGTCTTTAGTCTTCCCACATCTTGACTTCATCCATGTACCTCTGTCACTTCCTCACCTCAGAAGATTCCACGAAGCCCTTTGCTTCTGAGAGTCGCGTCCCCCTTTTGTCGACATCAACATAATTTTCCGGAAGGGCGACAGTATCTTGATTCTCATTCTCTATTCAATGAGAGATCTCAGACGACACAGGGTGAAACACCATTGCTCCCTGCTGTCATTGGCCCCCATAACATTCGATGCCAACACTTTCTCATGTTATGGTGGGTCTTACTTTGTGACTATTGCAGTTAATTTTACCATTTGCCGAAGACCTCTGAACTTGGTAGGGCCATCAATGCCCGCATCATCGTCGCTGCTTCTTACCGTGACCATTCCCTATTATTCAGAGTATGTTCCTTTGTAGAATTGTCTTCTTCCTTTATTATCACTGCCCCCGAGGGCGCTGCAGTCATCTACACCAACCCTACGGTCATCATTTTTCAGAGTTACATAACACGAGCATGGGGCATGCCCACCTCGTTTGTACACAGTTGTATATTTTACACACCTTATGGAAGGTCGGGTTCTACTAGTTCCTTTCTCTTCCAAAAGATTGCTCTCACCGATCCCACTATTTCTCTCTCTTACACACAACATTCTCAGTAGAAGAAACATTGATGGATTTCGGCTATACATTTTCTCCTAACCTCATCCATCAGGGGGCATCTGTTATCACTGAAATTTTGTCCGCACATGGCAACAAGAACTCAGCATCGTCAAATAGTAATGAAGTCATTCATGGCATTGAATTAATTCCACAACATTCCAAAAAGGTCAAAAACTATACAACGTAGTGCAAAAATTGAAGAGCTCTTTACAACAGTGGGGTGCGTGTGCACATGCGCGGAACAGGAACGTACCATGTGCGTATATGCTCACGATGCGCGGTTGTTGGCGCAAAAACCCACGCACTTGCTAAACGATGCATTTATTGAATTACTCGGCCTCCCAACCACTTATGGATCAACTCCCAAGCCGATTTGACCCTCAAATTAGAGCTGAATCCGCATGGTATGCTGGTCAAAGACCTAATCAAGCCCTAAAGAGCCTCTTTTCACACTACAAAGGAGTTACATAATCACCCAATGCAATGCTATAAAAAGCCATGATGAAACCTCATTTTCTCAAGGAATTTCATGTAATGTTATGCTTCTTAGATTGTTTTAAGGACTCACTCCTTGACAATAACACATTAGCACCATTTCATTGAGCAAAACACCTCTCCATTGAGTGGATTTGCAAAGGAGTTCTTTCATCACCATTTTCATTTTTTCTTGTTGTAAGGAGAGAAAGCTTGTGAGGGTCCAAGAGCCTTCCTTTGGAGGAAGAAGGGACTCATAGTCCCCTTTCTGCATCGTGCTTTGATTTCATCAATAGATCAGCCTAAAAAACATTGGTGACATTGGTCTTTTTGTCCTTGTTATCTCTATATTTCCATGCTTTTAGTTTTAGTTTGTATTTGTTTAATTCTTGTTTATATTTGTGTTTTCTTTTCTCTAACTCTTTCCTCTACAGCTGTCATGCTCAGAAAGACCCAACTGGGCATGTAAGCACCCTTGATTTTCTCACCAAGTCGACGAAAAGGGTGCAATCACTAGCGTACATGAAAATTTATTCAGCGGTAAATGTTGAGAATTTGAAGATTTATGAGCCTCCAATGATTATGTATGAAGATGAAGGTATTCAAGTTCCAGCCATTGATGATTCTGCTCCAAAATATTTGGACGCACTACAGGAAGATGTTATTCTCAACAAAAGAATCCGGACTTCATAGGAAGATGTGGAATAACTTTGTGTTGGTCTTAAAGGAGTAAAACCAAGTAAATAAAAGTCGATTGAGATCGAAAGGGTGAGGGAACTCTACCCTCACCAGGTTGTTGAGTAATCAAATATTTTTTTGTTCCAAAAGGCTTCCAATGGGGATGAATGATCCAAGAGGATATGAGAATGTTCACAGAGGTACAAGAGGATATATAATGTCCATAAAGGTCCAAAGTGGTTCAAAAATACTGAAAATTAAAATATCCCAAATTTTCTTGAAAATCCATCAATGCATATAGGTCGGTGATTTCTTTTGAATGACACAAAAATCACCTCAAACAAAGTTCGTATGGAAAAGTTATGAATGGTCAAAGTTCAGGTCAACTTGGTGAAAAAGTCAATGTTAAAAGGGGAAGGTGACACATGTCACCACTTGAAGGGTGACACATGGCACATGACCATACATACCATATAGATTATGTGGCCACACCCCAAGGTTCCATGTGGACCGACTGCATGTTTACTGGGTAGACGTGATGGAAGATCATACAAGTTATGTGGTCCAATTACATGTTGACACGTGGTAAGGGATGACCAATGAGAGGACACCACACAGAAACCTCCCATTGGCCATTAATGGTTTAAGTGTATTAAAACGTTATGCAGTCGACGGGGGTCGAACTCATGACCTCCATAAACCTTACCAAGATTATGTTACCAATGCGCCATACAAGTGATACTTACCTATACATGGTGCCACATTATTTTATTATTGGTCAAAGGATTATTTTGGTGGCAAGAAGAGTCGAGGGCCCAATCCCTCGACCTATACATACATATATTATCATATGATCACATGGTATGACCGTGGTAACTCGTAGGGATTCCAAACCAACTGTATAATATATATATAATATATGGTTGTATAACCATATAACAAATGGAAACGATGCCATAAAATATGGCAAGGTTGACAATATTTGATCCTACGACCTGCCAATTAAATGTGCCAACACTTAACCAACTCCTCTACAGGTACAGGTTTGTTAGGAGCCCACCTAAAAAATATTTATTAATTGCCTATTATTCTGGAAAGTGGTTAAGGGGTTTGTGCCCTATTTAATGGTGCATGGACCGAGGAAAGGAAATATCATAATTGTAGATATTGTGTCTCGAAGTGCTTTCTCGAGGGTACAAGTAATTTGAGGCTACATCGTAAAACATGTCTAGAGGTCCCTTGATGAAATTTAAATAATAAAGTGAAGTGATGAATGTACTATAATTCAAAGTGAATACAAAAGAAAGTATTTAAATAATAAATTTAATGGAGATATTAGAAGTGGGTTAACCTTAAAATAAGGAAAGTGCGCAAAGTGACCTAGAAGATGCTTCTAAGGAAGCTACTTGGAGAGTATAAATAAGAGGCAAGGCTCTCTTATTTTATGCCACACTTGATCATATTGAATATATATAGATGACTGAGGTAACTAAAGGATATATAAGCCTAATTTTAGAGGGAAGGTGAAGAAAAGAAGGCCGAAATTCAAGGGAGGATAAATTCTTTTGATGATGCTTTCTAGGGTATGTTATTTACAGGTCATCTCACCATTTTCACAATAATTTTTTTTTATAGAATGATTCACACCATGAAATTGATATTCCATTGAGGAAAGATATCCAAGTATATGTGGTAAACATTTAATCTTGTGGGTCGTTTTATTTTTGGAGTTACACTTTGTGGAAAATAAAGTTTTTGGCTAGTCCTGAAACTAGTCTAAAATAGGTGTTTTGGGTAAAAACGTCATAAATTGTTCATAACAGATCCAAATTCAGTGAGAATAAATGTGTTGGTTAGAGTATAGTCTGTAGTATTCTTTGTATCATTTTCATATCGATTCAACAAATATTCCATGCGGGGCACTCTCTATAAGGTCGCTCTCTAGAATAAGACAAAATTCAACAAGGTATGCCATTTTTGCTATAACTCATTTTATGAGAGGTTCCATGTAGTGACACCTGGAGGATTTGCATAAACAAAATTGAAGAACATTGTGTACTATTTTTAGATATTTATTCATTACAAGTACATAGTTATGATTATTTTGTTCGACAACACAGGTATTCCAACAAAGGACGAACACCTTCAGTAACCACTCACATAACCAGATAAAAGATCAACACACTGATGTTTTCACGTGGTAAAACCCCAATGGGGAAACATCCACGGCCCCAGCCAATGTGGCCACTTGGAGAAGTTTATTAATGCAAATAAAAATATTACAGAGAGATTTTACAAGAGAATTTCTCACAGTCGATCATTGACAAATGACCCTCCATGCTCTTTAAATAGAGATCATGGACTAATCAATTGTTAAGCCATGGATCAATGGGTGTTAATATCGAGGAGAGTATGAACCGTCGGATCACTCTATGTCGGGAACATATCGTGACCGTCATATTTCGTAACTACAAATGCATACTAATGCATACTAAAGAAACACACTTTTACCTAACGACATATTAGACCAAATAGATATTAACTAACTCCTAAGTGTCTAAATATCCTAACATCCCCCCTTAAGAACAACTTGGGATAGGATTGAAGGATTTACAATAGTGACACAATAGGAGAAGGAAGGAGGCATTAGAGCCTATCCCCCTTTAATGACAATTTCCTGAACTCCTAACATAGATAGAAGTTTGGAAAAATTCGCTTCTATAAGAGACTTTGTGAATATGTATGTAACTTGATCTTTTGTAGGGAAAAAGAGCACTTCAATAACTTGATCATGAATTATCTTTTTGATGAAGTGCATGTGTATCTTGATGTGTTTTCTACGTTGATGTTGAACTGGGTCTTTGGCGAGCTTGATGGAACTCTGATTGTCACACCAAAGGCTGGTCAGATGTTGGTGCTGGAATCCAAACTATGAAAGGATCTTTTGAAGCCACAGGGCTTCTTGACTTGCATTTACCACTACTCAGTACTATGCTTCTGCTGAAGAAAGTGCAATAGCCTGTTGTTTCTTACAGGCCCAAGTGACAGGTCCCGAACCAAGTCTGAAAACTTAACCTGCAGTAGAATTTTGATCATCAGGGTCACTGGCCCAATCTGAATCAGTGAAACCAACCAATAAAGGATTCCCCCCTGAACTGTAATGTATCCTGAACTGGACTGTACCACGAACATAGTGAAGTATCCTTTTATCTTCTTTCCAATGTCTTTCATGGGGTGTTTGCATATACCGGGAAACAAGACCAACAACAAAGGAAAGATCATGATGGGTATGAGTCAAGTATAAGAGGCTACCAACTAATTGATGGTACATGGTGGCATCAACTTCAGGAGAAGTACAGGTGGAAGTAATCTTGACTCCAGAATGGAAGGGAGAATGGGTTGGTTTACAATCTTCCATGTGAAAGAGGCGAAGAAGGTCACAAGCATACTTAGACTGGGAAAGAAAAATTCCTTCATTGATTTGCAAAACTTGGAGGCTAAGGAAATAGTGAAAAAATCCTAAGTTTGTCATTTCAAATTTCTTCTTAAGGTTTGTTTTCACATGGTTTAAAAGTTTTGAGTCACTACCAGTAAGGATAAGGTCATCAACATAAAGGACAAGGATTATGAGATGGATTCCTACTTTCTTGGTATAGACATTAGGATCAGAATGGCATCTAGAGAATCCAGTGGCAATAAGAAATGTGTCCATTTTGGCATACCAAGCTCGAGGAGCTTGCTTGAGACCATAAAGAGATTTATTAAGGTGACAAATAAGGCTAGAGGCATTTTGGACATAGCCATGAGGTTTTTCCATGTATATTTCTTCTTGCAAATCTCCATGCAAGAAGGCAGATTTAACATCCATATGATGGACCTCCCATTTATGTGAGGTAGAAAGGGCAAGAACAAGGTGGATGGAATTCATTTTGTCTACAGGGGAAAAGGTTTCATGATAGTCAATTACTTCAACTTGGGAAAATCCTTTGGCAACTAAATGAGCCTTGTGTATTTCAACACTTCCATCTGATGCATACTTAGTTCTGTAGACCCATTTACATATGACAAGTTTTCTTCCTTTTGGAAGAGGTACAAGATCCCAAGTATAGTTTTCCATTAAAGAACGATACTCTTCATTCATTGTTGTATCCCAATATGGATGATCTAAAGCTTCTGTAAATGTCTTTGGATCATGAGTTTTTGAAACTTGAGCCAAAAGAGAGGAGGCTCGATGGAACTATGAACGTGTCCGGCGTTGAAATGAAAGATCACCGACAATATCACCAACTGCTTCTTGTGTTCAACGGACCCATCTAGGAAGTGGTGGAGCTGGTGTTGGTTCAGGTTCAAAGGACTCATATGGAGGAGGGTGAGAAGGTGGAGGTGGATTTTCATCCTCACTGTCATCATCTGAAGAAGAAACTATATCAGAAGAAGGAACAAATGCCAACTATGGCTCGTAGGCTGAAGAAGACACAACCGCTGAATTAGGTGCACAGGCTAAAGAAAGCACAAATGCCGAATTAAGCTCGCAGGCCAAGATATTTTCATCAAATTTAGCATCTCTTCTAATAATAATTTCATTACAATGTGATTTAAGAAGTCTGTAACCTTTGACATCTTCAGAATAACCAACAAATATACACTTCTCACTTTTAGGTTGCAATGCTTTCCTTTTCTCATCTGGAATGTGAGCCCATGCTATACTGCCAAATACACAGAAGTGAATTACATTTGGTTTAATTTTAGTCCAAGATTCTTTTGGTGTTATATTTTTAAGAGCCTTTGTGGGATTGAAATTTACTATGTAACTTTCACAGTTGATGGCTTCCACCTAATACTTTAGACTTAATCCCTTAGATTGGATCATAAAATTAGCCGTTTCTTTTAATGTGTGGTTCTTTCTCTCAGCAACACCATTTTGTTGTGGTGTATATGGAACAATGTGATGCATTTGGATTCCCTGTGTAGTGCAGTAATTTGTAAAATTATTGTTCACATATTCGCCTCCATTATATGTTCTTAACCTTTGAATTTGATGGCCAAATTACTTTTCTACAAGGGCCTTGTAGGCCAAAAACTTGTCAAAAACTTCACTCTTAAGTTTTAAGAAGTAAATCCAAGTATGTCTGGAAAATTCATCAATGAAAGTTAAGAAATACTTTCACCCAGAGAAAGAAGGATAAGAAAGTGGACCACACAAATCACTATGAACAAGTTGCAAAGGACCTGAGGTGTGCCAAGATGCACATTTTTCAAACCTGTTCCGATGATGTTTGTCGAGAACATAACCGACACAAACACCATCTCTGCATGAAATAAGAGGAAGACCAGTCACCATCTGTTGATTACATAGTTGCTGCAATGAGGGATAGTTTATATGACCAAACTGCTCATGCCAAAGTTTTCTCAAGTCATTGCTATGAGCAACAAAAACTAATGAAAAAGATGATGACCCAAAGTTGTCAAACTTGTACAACCTGGTAATATCATTAACAATTCCAGTTGCAAGAACATGATTAAGATCTTTTAGATCCTTTATTACAACTCGGTGAGGTGAAAACTCTACAGTTTTACCTTCACCTGAATGAGTGATTTGATATACTGATAGAAGGTTACAAGAAAGAATTAGAACACATAAGACATCATTGAAATGGCCATTTTCTACTTGTACTTTTCCAGAACCTTCAACACTAAGAGATCTATCATCACCAACAAATATTTTCTTGGTGTTACATTCATTTAGAGTAGAAAATATGTCTCTATCCTTAGCCATATGATAAGATTTTCTAGAATCAATAAGCCACTTATCAGAAGTAGAAGTAGAAGATGTATTGAAGGAGAAACCAAAAGAAGAAAGTGCATATCCATGAGAAGAAGAATAAGAAGAAGTAGAATCAATATTGATGTTGTGCTTCTTCATCGCTGCTTCTAAAGATGCCATATTCTTGAAACATTTGGACTCATCATGACCATCTTTATCACAAAAGTTGCAATGTTTGTTAGTATTATTATTTTTATATTTTTCTCCTTTGTCACCATTAGGAGTTGAAGCTGTCTGAGTAGGTTTGGGACCCTTATATTTCTTGTTGTTGTAGCGAGTATGTTTCTTCTTGGGATACTTGGGTTTATCTTTCTGCTAGGAAACTAAGGCTTTGTTAGAGGTACCTGCAATGCTGATCACTCCAAGTTGTATAAGATTATCTTCCTCTCTAACCAAAGAAGCACAAAAGGACTCAAGAGTGGGTTTTTCATAAGCTTTCCCTAGAGCCTCTCTCATGGCATAAAATGTAGATACAAACACAAAATATGCACTACCTAACTTAGAAAGAATAAGATAGATGCAACACTCTTCCTCCATTTTTATCTTACATTCTTCACATAAAATTCTGAGTGTTTTAAACTTAGATAAATAGTCTCCAAGGCAAGAAAAATCACTTGGACTCAAGGTCAATATTCAATTTTCTAACCGTTGTGCTCAGATAATATTGAGTTTACCAAACACAAATTCAATCTTGTCCCAAGCTTCTTCGAGGTCATCAATTTCTTGAAGGTGGTACCTTAAATTAGGAGAGATGGACATTCCGATTAGTCCTCGTGCTTCGTAATTCCTATTATCCCACTTGGCTTTCTTATCATCATCAATGGGTGGTTTTTTCTTTCCTAAGGTAATCTGGTACAAACCTTTACTTCTTAATAAATCTTCCATATGAGATTTCCATTGGAAGTAGTTGTTGCTGGTAAGCAATACATTACTTGTAGAATCCATATTAAATATGTAGATAATATCGACTTAAAAACTGAAACTGATGATCTGGATGAAAAGAGCTTGAAAAATTATGTCGTTTTAAAAACAATGGCTTTGAAAACAGACTTCCGATGTGAGGGTTATGCCCTTTAAAAAAAAAGGCATAAACGGTAACCAATTGACCATGTGATAGTGTAAGTTTCTTTATGAAGTGACCCACTTTTATAAAGAGAAGTGGGGATCATGTTTACAATGAAGTTACTTTATAACAAAAAATATACATGCAAAATAAACAACTCTAAAATAAAATATTAAAGCTACTTATAGTGATTCAGTTTTATACTTGAAGTGAAATACACTTTACAATTTTAGCATGAACTTTTTCAAAAAGGTAACAAAAGAGAGACTTGAACTCAAGACCTCTTACTTAATAAGACAAGTTTTAACCAAATGGTCTAACAAAACATATTGTAATGTTCATAAGGAGGATTGGGGGTGTTGTTGTTGTTGTTTTGGAAGATAGCCTTGGAGAGCGTGCTAAAAAAAACTCTTTTCACACAAGAAAAAAATTTCGATTCTCGATGACAACAAGGGTTAGATCTCGATTAGCTTATCTGAAAGGTGCACCTTTTCCTATCTATTTTTGATTTTCTGAGATCTCACAGGGCACGGAGAAAATAACATACACAAATCTAAAAGAGTAGCAACCCAAAAATAAAAAAATACAAACCAAAATAAAATCAAAATAAAACTTTGCAGAAATTTAAAAAGTGCGTATTCAGGCTTTATACCTCCCGATCTGACTATAATGGCCGTATCTTAGGCAAATAGAAACCTTTTCAAATGAAAAGAAAAGTTTTCCTAAATGAAACGAGTGCTCCGAACGCAATGGAACAGTCCTCTTAGCCCAAAATTGTATGGAAATGATAGAAAATGGAGATGAGACAACTCAGCTTTACGATCTCGATCTACAACAAGAGCGGGTCTTCAAACATGCTCTGATACCATGTCCTACAACACAAGTATTCCAATAGAGGATGAACACCTTCAGTTACCACTCACATAACCATATTAAATATCAACACATTGATGTTTTCACGTGGTAAAACCCCTATGAGGAAACATCCACGACCCCAGCCAATGCAACCACTTGGAGCAGTTTATTAATGCAAATAAAAATATTACAGAGAGATTTTACAAGAGAGTTTCTCACAATCGATCATCAGAAAATGACCCTCCATGCTCTTTAAATAGAGATCATGGACCAATCGGGTGCTAAGACACAGATCAATGGTCGTTAAGATCGAGGAGAGTATGAACTATTGGATCACTCTATGTCGGGAACATATCGTGACCGTCCGATTTCCTAACTACAAATGCATACTAATGCATACTAAAGAAACACACTAAGAAACACACTTTTACCTAATGACATATTAGAGAAATTAGATCTTAACTAACTCCTAAGTGTCTAAATATCCTAACATATTTCAAGTTAGGGTTGTTGACTAATCCCAAACTAGTCACGTGAGACTAAAGAAAGGTTTGATGAAAATTCTAGTCTCTTGTTCTGAAAGTTAAGGAAGGTTTGCAGGTATGTGATCATATACTCCAGGTCTATTACAGAGTTACAAATCATATTTGGATGATGAAATTGATGAGGGATTTTGGTTAAGGTACATGTTGGGTACATGGTTGAGACAAGTAGTTGATGAGTTGGCACATACATGAGGTGTATAGTTGATGATGTTGGTACATATTGATGAGTCATAGCTGATTATTAGTTGACACATGATTGGTACATACTTGGTACATGGTTGGATGCAGTTGTTTATGGTACATGTTGATTATAGGTTGTTTGGTACAGGTTGGTGCATGGTTGATGCACTTGTTTATGGTATAGGTTGATTACGGGTTGAGTTACAGGTTGATGAATGGTTGATGCATGGTTCAGGTTTATTGGTACAAGTTTACAATGGTATATCTCACAGTGATAGTGTGACAATGGTTACATCATTCTACTTCTACTTCAGGGTGGTTCGATGAGGTAAGGACAGGTGGTTGTAGCCACCTTCCATTTGGAGCTAGAGAACATAGGGGGTTGTAGTGTCCTTCTGGTTGTAGCCATAGAATAGGGGAGTTGGAGCTTCCCTCAAGTTGTAGCCTGAGAAACAAGGGGGTTGGAGCCTCCTTCCAATTGCAGCTGGAAAACAAAGAAAGTTGGCACTTCCAAAGAATTTAATTCTTCAAGACATCTAAGAAAAAACATTTTGTGGTTTTCTCCTGCTTTGGGTTTCCACTTAAAAAAATGGTGTACTTTGTATGTGTATGATTTTTCATTTGTTCATTGCTTATTTAATCTGCATTTATTGGATGATAATGCTACATTGATATAACACTTGGATTATATAGTTAAAAAGGATTAAATTTCTCTATTAATGATTCACCCCCCCTCTCAGTAATCCAACAACGTATCCCAAATTGAGTGAACTCTGTTATCAAACTTGTGTATGTGATTTCATTATTGTTGTTCATTTTGTGCTCAACTATTTGTAAGTAATTTATCATTAAAGTGTATTCGGTTAGATAAGTATTTCGCATGAAAATTAAAAATAGTTAAGAGATCATTATTATTTTGAAGATCAAGTAGATGTTTATATGTATTTAAAATAATAAGAATCTAAGGATTTTTTATATCAATGTTAGTAGAAAATTCAATGATTTCATCAAGAAGTTATTTACAAATGTTGGCGATGGTATTTTCATTAGGATCAATAACACACTTAATGATTTCATCCATGAGTTCACCAATAATTTCGGCATCAATTTTAACCATGGGTTATACAACAACTTTAGAAACAACCTCTTGAATATAAGTAGTAATAGGATCAGGATCAATAATAGTCATAACAATTTATTCCATAGTAACAACACTAGTAGAAGATATAACACCATTTTGCAAGGGATCAGTAGAAACATCTTTTATATGATCTATACGAGCATCTTTCATAGGATAAGTACTAATAAGTACTTCTTTATCAATAGAAATAGTGACATGGGAATATTTAGTAACAAGATCTGTAACATATTCAGGAGCAATATCACCAAGAATTTCTTCCATAGCAATGTAAAAAATAGGCTCAGTGACACCAACAAAATGAGCGATAGCAATAGGTCTAGTGGCACCAATAGTTTTATTAGCATCCTCAATAGTAGGATCTTCAACAAGTTTAGTATCACTAGGCTCAATGATATCAACATATTGAGTGGCATGGACAAGTTTATGTTATCATCCAACGCCTTTAAAATGATAAAAATCAATAAATACAATCCACTTCGAGGGTAAAACTCCTTTTACAATATATTCAATTCATAATACAATATGATATGAGATAACATGATCCTGAGACTATGTCTTCTTGGTGTGTGTGTGTGTGTGTGTGTGTGTATATATATATATATATATATATATATATATAGGAGAAAAATGGTACAATTATAATGAAAGGTTACAATGAAGGGTTCTAGACAACAAACAATTATAACACTATAATGGGTTTTACACATAACATAGGGATTTGTCTAGGTCGTAACATGCCCCTCCACTTCAAACGATTGTTTTCCTCAACACTTGACTAATCATGGGTGTTTCTTCATGAAGAATGCATATTCCCATGTTTCCTCTTCCACTAGTAGATTATTCCATTTGACAATGCACGTCATAATTGCTCAATTTCCCAATTGCTTAGTCCTTGTTTGAAGGATTATTTATGGTTCTAATATGATTTTTGCTTCTTCATTAATCTCTAGTAAAATATTTTGGACTAGGATATTATTGTCAATTACCTTCTTTAATAAAAAAAACATGAAAGAGTGGATGTAGACATGAAGATGGAGGAAAATCCAATTTGTAATCCATACTTCCAATACTTTGCAAAAACGTATAGGGGCCATAATATTTGGGTGCTAATTTATTTTCCTTCTTTTGTTTCTTGAGGAGAATCTATTTACATGGTTGTATCCTTATAAATACCCAATCCTCCACTTCAAATTCCCTTACATTGCAATGTTGACCTACTTGTTGTTTCATCCTATTTTGTGCCATAACAAAGTTTTTCTTCAATGGTTTGAGAACCTCTTTTTGGTTCCCTATGTGGTCCTCCACTACTTAATCCCTTGTATTCCCTTTCAATGGTGATGTAATGGATGGAGGATGATAACAATCAAGTGTCAGAAATGTTGACATTTTTTTATGAAGTATGGAAGAATGTGTTGTACCACCATTCTGCCAAGGGAAACCACTTGAACCATTGTGTATGTTTATCATGTAACACACCCAACCCCCTAAGTACCCTTTTAAGGGATGGGGTATTTAATTTTTTRTCTTTTGAAAACTCCTAAAATCCCATTGAAAATGACACCATCTCCTTCTCCTCATTGAAATCTTTCCAACGACTGCAAGTTTGATCAAAATCGATCTCTAGATTAAAAGTTATAGAATTTTAATGTTTCTGGGTCGTTATTGGTGAAATGCCTCTATACTACCACGTGGATCCATGTCATTCTTACCATCCAATGTGGTGATGTAGTAGCATCGTATAAAGCCCAAGTGCATGCCTAAAACCAAGGAGACAGCTGGACACACAGATGCAATTAAATACGCTTTTGTGAAAACGTTGTGAATTTCAAAATCTGAAACATTAATGTAATGGATGGGAGGAAAGTGCAGTTGCATTTATTCCTCAAAGATCCAAACTTATTTTGGAGCGTATGTTCCTATCTAACAGATGTAATAATAATTTATGTGTGTTTAATGCAAGTAGGTAGATTTAAATGATAGATTAGACAGTTTTAGGAGCTTAGGAGGGAAAACAGACGATAGACACCCTCAACCCGTGTATCATTGTAACAACATAATTCCGAATTCGTAAGTTGTAGATTTGTAGAGGAGAATAGAAGAGCACATAAGATTTCTATGCATTTAGTTGTTATTTTCCATGTACAGGAGAACTGGAATTAATAGAAGAAAGCTTTGATTCCAAATCTATGTGTGTGTTATAGTTGTTGGAACCACCTGTTAAATGGTATGTTATAGGCTTGTTTGCATTCTTTGTATGCATTTTCTTTCAATTCTATGTGTGTGCAGGGTCTAAAATTCTATGTTGAATGTTTGAATTCTGGATAAGGGGAGAATGAGTTTCAATTGTCTTTCTTTCTGAGAAATCCTGCAAAGAGTGCAATGGAGGGTCCACAAGGAGTGCGTCGACCAGGTTTTGGGTTTCATCTCATAACTCTCAGGAAGTATACAATTGTGTCTTTATAGGAAAAAGTGCTAGCAAGGAACAGAGCCCTGCAAGGTGTGTGCAGGCTGGGTGAGGTCTTGGATTTTACAAACCCAATAGGAATATTGAAAGACTATTGTTGCAGAGAGCGCAGAGTCAAATGTCCAAAATAAATAAAGGTTATTTGAAATTTTCTGCAAGGAGTGCGCGTAGAGACCCTTTCGGAAGCCTTGAATCCACAAGCGAAAGCTCAGAAGGGATAGAACCTTTGAAATGTTCAAAGGGAGGTGAAGTTTGAAATAGTCTTGTGGGAGTTCAGTTCAGGAGGGAGGACACCAAATCATTTGGAAAGAATTCCTCGTGGAGTTGAAAACAGACGGTGGAATCGCTTCAAGGAGAAGTGTCGAAGTTCCGTGAGGCATTGGATATGATAGACTAGTGGAGGGATCAATACTTAGTGTCTTTGAACACCCATAAGCTTAGGAGGAACCCATCACCTAGGAGCCGATGATCAACGGGAGTTGTTGATCATGTTTTATTCAAACCGTCAGATTTCCTCGAGGTTTTGAGGTGTATAAACTTTTGTTATGATCGCGGAGGTTACGAAATGTGAAACGTCGAAGTCACGCGCAACAGGTGGCACTGATGTAGTGTGCAGAAAAGGTGAAAGCAGGTGATAGTTGGCATGAACACGTTGCTTGGGAGGAGTCAACACTTTGTTGACTTATCATGTTTCAAGGATTCACAAGGGAAGAGCATGGGAGATCAACACTCCGACTCGCGAAGTCGCGAGTTGTAGAAGGCACTTACATTTAGGTGTGGGTGTGGTCCTATTGGACTAGTCTTCATCAAGAGAGGGGGCTTACACCTTATCCCATTCACATTTCACGTTTTGATGATTGTTGATAATTGTGGCATTTCACTCGAATTGTCCAACTCGCAAGACCCAAAATCGTTGGGGTCTTGGACAAGGGGTTTAATTAGGACTTTTTATGGTCTAGTGAAGATACTATGTGGATCTCAGGCCTGAGGGTAGGGGGTCTACACCAGTTGTGGTATCAGAGCCCAGAAAAAATACTTTGTTTTCTGTAGCAAAGAGAAAAGAGGAATTTTACAGCCATGTCACCGAGAAGAAGAGAGAGGCCAATACTTGATCTAGTAGTGGAAAGAGATATGCGTGAATTACATGCCATGCTTGATTCTATGGAGACAACACAGAGGTGAACAATTGACATTGGAGATATCATCGAAGATGAAAGTGAAAATGAAGCTGGAAATGAAGGAGAAGAAATTGTAGTCGAAGATGCTATAAAAGAATGCTTATTCAGAGCTGTTGCATTCCAATGTATGAAGGAAACTTAGATGTTGAAGAGCTTCTAGATTGGATTAGGGCTCTAGACAATACTTTGACTATGAGGATGTCGAAGAAGACAAAAAAGTTAAACATGTTGTTACCAGACTTAAAGGGCATGCAACACTGTGGTGGGATGAACTGCAGGTTGATAGGTGTTGCAAGGGAAAGAAGAAAATCAAGAGCTGGGATAGAATGGTTGCAAAAATGAAATCCAAATTCATACCCATGGATTATCAAATTAATCTATTTTAGAGGATGCCGAATTTGAGGTAGAAGCTGATGATGGTGAAAGAATACACTGAAGAGTTCTATAGGATAAACATCAGAGCAGGTCATCAGGAAAGTGATGATGAGAAAGTTTCCAGGTATATGAATGGTCTATGATATGATATTCAGGATGAGATGAGCATGATGACCATCCGAGCCGTAGAAGATGCTTATCAGTTGGCTTTGAAAGCTGAAGAGAAGATGAGCCAAAATCAAGGTCAAAGAGGCCAAGGTAGAAGTCAAAGCAAAGGAAAGACAATTACCCAAGACATAACTTGGAAGCCTAAAAAAGAGGGGAAGAAACCACAAACTTAGTCTGAGAGAGGAGGAAGCTCACAGGGGAGGCAGTATGCTAATAGAAATACTTTTCCTCAAGCCAGAGGAAGATGCAGAGGAGGCAAAGTGAAATGCTTTGTTTGTGGAAAAATCGAACATAAATCCTATGAGTGTCCAGATAGGAAGAAAGGTGGTGAAACTCACATTGACGAAGCTCAAGGACAGAATGTTGAGGCAGAAGACGCTGAGGGTAGAAGATATTTGATGATGAGGAAAGTTCTCTTGAAGCCAGAGAAGGATCCAGAGAACCCAGCCCAAAGAAAAAGCTTGTTTCAGACTGCTTGCAAGACCAAAGATAGGGTATACAAGGTCATAGTGGATAGCGGTGGTAGAGACAATATTGTATCTACAGAAATGGTAGAAAAGATGGAGCTGGAGACTATTGTGCATCCAAGCCCGTATAAAGTCTCATGGCTACAAAAAG
Source organism: Picea engelmannii (assembly GCA_009831015.1). NCBI lineage: Eukaryota > Viridiplantae > Streptophyta > Pinopsida > Pinales > Pinaceae > Picea > Picea engelmannii. The sequence continues at coordinate 655,457 of ML779420.1, forward strand.
GACATCAGGTAAATGCCACTAAACAATGTTTAGTTGAATTTAAAATAGGGGGATATAAAGATGATATTTTGTGTGATGTCATTCCCATGGATGTTTGTCATCTATTGATGGGTAGACCATGGTAATATGATAGAAATGTGGTACATGATGGGAAAAAGAACACATACACTCTGGAAAAAAATGGTAGAACGCACATGTTTCTTCCTATTAAGGATAAAGAAGTGGTACTAGAGGTGAACAACACCATACTTCTCATGAGTGGGAAGGAACTTCTTAAGGAGGTTATGAATAAGAAAGACAAACAATTTATTGTGGTTAGGAGACCTAAAATTGTTTTGACCAGTATGAAAATAGATGATTTGCTGGAAGAAATCCAGGAGTTGTTGGAAGAATTTGCTGATATAATAGTGGACGAACTACACTGTTTGTTGCCACCTATCAGGAGTATAAGTCATCACATTGATCTTATACCTAGAACCGGTTTTCTGAGAAAAGCAGCGTATCGGTTGATGTCGCAAGAAAATGAAGAAGTTAAGAGACAGGTCCAGGATTTGATGGACAAAGGATTGATTCGAGAGAGCTTGAGTCCATGCATTGTTTCGATAGTTATCAACCCAAATAAAAATGGTGGTTGGAGAATGTGTACTAACTCAAGGGAAATCAATATGTTTACCATCAGATATAGGTTTCCTTTGCTGAGGATGGATGAATTGATGGACTGCTTAAGCGGAGAAAAATATTTTTCAAAGATTGAATTGAAAAGTAGATACCATCAAATTAGAATGAGGGAAGGTGATGAATGGAAGACAACATTCAAAACCAATGAGGGGTTATACAAATGGCTTGTCATGCTATTTGGCTTGACGAATGCACCGAGCACCTTCATGAGGTTAATGAATGAGGTTCTGAAGGACTTCATTGGAAAATCTTTGATTGTATATCTTGATGATATATTAATCTTCAACAAAACTGAAGCAAAACACTTGAAGCATTTAGCTGCCAAGATGAGGAGATTGTAGCAAGAGAAATTGGTGATCAATATGAAGAAATTGTCATTTATGAGGAAATAAATCATTTATTTGGGTTTTGTTATCTCTGCAAATGAATTTAAAATGGATCCGGAGAAGATAAAGGCGATTAAGGATTGGCCATCGTTGAAGAGCGTATTCGATGTTCGAAGCTTCCATGGGTTGGCTAGATTCTACAGGAAATTCATCCGAAATTTTAGTCGAATTAGTGCACTGATGATGGATATGGTGAAGAAATGGCATGAATCTTTTCACTGGACATACGAAGTGGAGAAGAGCTTCAACCTGCTGAAAAGGAAGATTAGTGAGCAACCAATTTTGGTTTTTCTAGATTTCAGCAAGACATTCCAGGTCAGGTGTGACGTGAGTGGATTTTCCATTGGAGTGGTCTTGAGTCAAGACAATAGGCTGATCACGTATTTCAGTGAAAAATTGAATGAAGCAAATATCAAGTACTCCACGTATGACAAAGAATTATACACAGTCATACAAGCATTGAAGAAATGGAGGCACTATTTGGTTCCCAAAGAGTTCATTTTTTACAACGATAATCACGCTTTGCAATTCGTGACTTGACAAGAAAAGTTGAACCAAAAACATGCTAAATGGGTTGCAAGATACCAGATATATAAAATATGTAGAACAGAAACGAAATGCTAGAAATAACAGAATAACAGTAAAATATCCAGCATAATCTTCACAATACACAAAAATGATTCACGAAATAGCAATAGAAATAGCACTTTGAATCAGATAGCAATGTTCAAAGGCCTCTTCGAGGGGGCAACCTCCAATCGAGCAACGCTCTATTACAATAATATCCAAGCTAGGGTTCTCATACCCTCGACTTCTATTTATACTAAAAAGAAGCATCTAGAGGAAGATCCTTCTAGAAGCGGAAGCTTCTATTAGGTCTTCTTACATCTTCCTTATTCTATTTTATTGA
>ML779420.1:662556-683917 GCA_009831015.1 Picea engelmannii
GAAGATCCTTCTAGAAGCGAAAGCTTCTATTAGGTCTTCTTACATCCGCCTTATTCTATTTTATTGAAAGGTCTTATTAATATTGACCTTTATTACATCCGAATACATTGATCTACCTATGTGCGGGTTAGCACCTTAACATGGGTTGAGTTCATGCAGAATTTTACTTTTGCGATTAAGCATATTTCTGGAATTGCTAAAAAAGTTGTTGATGCTTTGAGCAGGAAATGTTTGCTTATGCAGAAATTCAGAGTCAATAATTTGGGTTTTGATAACCTCATAGAATTGTACCGGGATGATCTAGATTTCAAAGAGGCATATGAGGCATACGAGAATCCAATTCTCAGGGAAATAAGCCAATGGACCGAATACATGATCCATGATGGATTATTTTTCAAAGGTAATCAACTATGTATTCTGAAATGCTCCATGAGGGATAATCTGTTGAAGGAGAAGCACAACGGAGGATTGGTTGGACACTTCGGTCATGAAAAAACATTCTCAAAGCTGAATGGCTCGTATTACTGGCCGGGGATGAGAACGGATGTGAAGAAATTTATGGATAGATGCAAGATTTGCCAACACATGAAGGGAGAGAGGCAGAATGCAGGGTTATACCAACCCTTACCCATACCCGAAAGGATGTGGGATGCAGTGAGAATGGATTTCATATTAGGATTGCCAAGGACACAAAGGGGATATGATTCAATCTTTGTAGTGATGGACAAATTTTCAAAGATGGCACATCCATACTATGCCAGAAAAATAGCGACGCAACTCATATTGTGAACCTGTTTTTCAAGGAATTCGTCAGACTTCACGACTTGCCAAAGAGTATTGTTTCTGATCGAGATACCAAGTTCATGGGACATTTTTGGAGGACCTTATGGAATAATCTGGGGAAAAAATTGTCTTTTAGCTTAGTGCATCATCCTCAGACGGATAGATAGATAGAGGTCGTGAACAAGAGCTTGGGAGATTTGTTAAGAAGCTTAGTGACTGAACACCACAATCAATGGGATCACATTCTTCCATAGGCGGAATTCGCTTACAATGATTCACTCAATAGAAGAACAACACAGAGTCCATTCCAAATTGTATATGGAATGCAACCAAGGGGTGTTTCTGAGTTGAAAGATTCAGAACAAGTTGAATTTAGGAGTGCTAGTGCAGAGGACTTTGTAGAAGGAATGAAAGAGCTTCAAAACAGAATTAGGGAGCGGTTGCAGAGTTCAAGTCTAAAGTACAAGCATAGAGAAGATCAACACAAGCAAGAAATTCAATTTGAAGTTGGTGATTTGATTCTTGCGCATTTGAGAAAGGAAAGATTCCCAAGGGGAACGTATAACAAGATTAAGATGAAAAAGATTGGACTGTGCAAGGTCATAAGGAAATTTGGGGTAAACGCATATGAGATTGAATTACCCGATGGGGTCGGAATCTCACTGATATTCAATGTGTTGGATTTGTACCCTTACAGAGCTGAAGAAGCAGGAGCAGAAGATGAACAAGTAAAGATTTAATGGGGAAAACAAATGCCTATAGTTGAAAAGCCACAAATGGAAAGCATAATTGACAAGAGGATTAACAGAAAGACAAGGAGAAAAGAGTATTTTGAATACTTGATCAAGTGGAAAGGAAATCCAATTGAAGATGCTAGCTGGGAGAATGAAGAAAAAATTCAAAGGCATGGACAGATTGTGCAAGATCTCATGAATAGGAGTTCATGAAAATTTTCAAGCAAGGGAGTATGATGCAGGAGCATCGTATAAAGCCCAAGTGCCTGCCTAAAACCAAGGAGACAACTAGATGTGCAGATGCAATTAAATACGTTTTTGTGAAAATGTTTTGAATTTCAAAATCTGAAACATTAATGTAATGGATGGGAGGAAAGTGCAGTTGCATTTATGCCTCAAAGATCCAAACTAATTTTTGATGCAGGAGCATCTCTCCACGTCAGCTAGCCAGCCACGTCGAGCGCGTGCATTCAAGCTGAAGAGAGGCACAATCCTCATTTGAAATTTGAATTTAATGTAATTAAATGTTTAAGCTGTTGAGCTGGGAAGTCGTGCCTTTGTGCAGGCTGTAGATAAGATCGACCATTAATGTTTGTATGGCTGAGATCTAGATTCGATTCTGGGCTAGACAACCTATTCAATGTAAGTGAATATGGTAGGTAGGTTGGAGGGAAGCGCTCAAAGAGCCCCCTCAGGTAAAAGAGATTTTCATATCTCATTTTGGAAGTAGTGGGAGAGAGTAAGATGAGTAGGAGTCCGAGAAGAACCAGAGAGAGCTTGAGAACACCTTGTAATTACAGGCATTTGCCATTTAATATAACATAAGCAGTTTTTCCTGCATTATTCAGTGTTATGTGGATGTCTGTGTGTGTGTTCTTTGTATGTTGTAGATGTATACTATAGTTGTGCATATGCAGGGAGTCTGTTTGATTTCAGGTGAAGGTCTTTGAGGCTTCACACTAGGAGGGTGTGAAAGAACACTGCGGGTTCTGAGAGCCATGCATAGAGGATGCACTTATGAACTCTGCGGAGTCAGACCAAGACGTGATGCGGCACAAGAACTTGAATCGACAACTTAGAGGAAGACCTCAAGGTTGATGAATACCTTGGAGGCAAGGCTGTGTGGGAGAAGACACAGTTGCAGACACAATATCTGAGGAGTTATGTAGAGCTCTGCCAAGTGGGCATTGAGCATATGCATAGTGGTGCATTTGGAAGAAATTTGCTGTGAGTTCAGAAGTTCAGAAGAGATAGAATCACTGAGGATTCTGAGAACTCTGCCAGGTGGGCATTGAGCAAGTGAAAAAGTGCACAGAAAGAGATAGAACTGCTGGAAGTTCTAGAAGAAGACACTCTGCAAGGTGGGCATTTGAGTCAGTGTGCAGACATGCACAGGAGAAGAGAACTCTTTGAGTTCTGGAGCTGGAGGAAGTATCCTCTAAGGGATTCTCACAAGGTTACTGAACACCTTGAAATCTCAGCCAGAGGTTGTTGGAGCAAAAGGAACCAGGGGGGCATCTAAACATTCTCCATATGAGGGAGAAGGAGGGTTAAGAAAAAATCCCTTAGGGGTGTGAGTGTTTGCAGAAGATCAGAAGAGATAGCACTAGAGTGTGCATGAGAAGACTCTACAAGAGTGCAGAAGTTGAAGAATCCTCCAAGGATTCGAAGACAGAAGCTCAGGAGGGACAAAGTTTCTACGCGCGAAGCAGAACTCACAGTCGTGGAGTTCGCGGAGACGAAGCAAAGGTCGAGGGATTTGAGAATGTGAATTTCTCCCAAGGTTGGGAAGAAAGTGCACAGAAGCCGAGGAGGAGCAGTGGCAGCCATTGGATTGGCTGGGAATTAGATCTAGACCATTGGTGTTCGCGTCCAAGGAGCTGCCGGAGGAGTGCAGAGAAAGAGAACATATCCGAGTCGTTAGATATGGTGTAGGGTCGCTGACAGCCGTCGGATTGGAAGAAGTTGCGAGGGAGTTAACCTCGTGAACAGGAGGAAGATCCTGACAGGTATCGGGACTTCAGTCATCGGGAAATCGAGATTCTCAAGGTGAAGAAAATCTAGACACTTCAAGTCTCAAAACGCCGGGAAGATCTGGACCGTCCGTTCGTGGAGACACATGGCGGAGATCGAGGCATCGAGAGTCAGGAAATCGGCATTCCCGTTGACAGGAGATCAGGTAAGTCCACTTTGAAAACCTTGACACAAATCTGAGCTGTCTGTTTGGGGAGACAGGTGTCAGAAATCCGCTGAGAGTCGGTATATTGGATATCGGGAAATCGGAGTTCTCGAGGTCATAAAATTCGGGACATCAGAAATCCTGAATCAGTGAAAGAATCTGAGCTGTCCATATGAGAGGGGACGTGTGTCACGCGATTGTCCATCCCAGAGATTCAGACACTAGGTATCGGGATATCGGTGCTTGGGATATCGGAGATCCTGAGGTCGAAAGAAACGGGACATCAATAGTCTCGAAATCCCGAGGGGTGATCTAAGCGTCCATTTGGAGAGGATGCATGGAAAAAATCAAGCGCCATCGGGACCCACATAGGTAAGTGTCTTTAGTTTGGCATTTTTAAAATTCCAAGGTTTAAATCTGGACCGTCCGTCCATTTGGGACACGTGTCGGAGATCCAAAGATAGTCGGGGATCGAAATATCGGGGATTTCATGGACACAAAATCTTCACATTTCAGAATCGCAAACCCTGAAACCCTGACAAAGGGAACAACTCTACTGTGGGATCCAGCTGTCAGCACATCAGACAAGGAGGAAGGAGCCATTGCGAGGGGCCAACTATCATCATATCGAAGAATCGAGAATCCCATGAGCAAATGCATCTTGACATTTGAAACCCCGTGGCCCTGATGGGAGACAGGACTATGTTCATGGGGACAACGGTCATATTGGCCAGGAGCTAGCTAGGAGAGCTAATGTGCAAAGGGCGCGTCGGGAATCGGAGGATCGCGGATCCAAAGGGCATATGCATTTTGGCATTAGAAAGCCTGAAACCCCAACACAAGGAAAGGTATAAGGCCGAGGTCTTATGGAGAGTGGTCATGTGGACCAGGGCATAGCCAAGAGGGGCTAAGGTCGGGAAAAGATCTCATCGACAATTGAGGAATCGAGAGTGTAGGAACTCTTGACAATGGAAAATCGCGAACCCCGAAGCCCGATATTCAGATTCCTGTGGGGAATTTGTTCATGGTCATCTAGAAGGACATAACAACAGAAGGAAGGACCTGTGGATCGGGTTGTAGTAGGGATTCCATTTGGAGTCCAAGGAGCCGCTTCGGCTCAACGAAAGGGGATTTATTGATCGATCCTGTGAGCGGGAGAGGAGTTGTCGGAGGTTGCTCATGGGTTCGCTTGTGTCAATTTTGGAGCGTATGTTCCTATCCGCCGGATGTAATAGGAATTTATGTGTGTTTAATGCAAGTAGATAGATTTAAATGATAGATTAGACGGTTTTAGGAGATTAGGAGGGAAAATGGACGATAGACACCCTCAACCCTTGTATCATTATAACAACATAATTCAGAATTCGTAAGCTGTAGAGCTGCAGAGGAGAATAGAAGAGCACAAAGGATTTTTATGCATTTAGTTGTTATTTTCCATGTACAGAATCACTGTAATTAATAGAAGAAATATTTGATTCCAAATCTATGTGTGTGTTATGGTTGTTGGAACCACCTATTAAATGGTATGTTACAGGCTTGTTTACATTCTCTATATGCATTTTATTTCAATGCTATGTGTGCATGCAGGCTCTAGAATTCTATGTTGAATGTTTGAATTCTGGATAAGGGGAGAATGAGTTTCAGTTGTCTCTCTTTCTGAGAACTCCTGCAAAGAGTGTAGTGGAGGGTCTGCAAGGAGTTCATCGACTAGGTTTTAGGTTTCATCTCAAAACTCTCAGGAAGTATACAATTGTGTATTTACAGGTAGAACTGATAGCAAGGCACAAAGCTATGCAAGTTGTGTGTAGGCTGGGTGAGGTCTTGGATTTACAAACCCAAGAGGAAGATTGAAAGATTGTTTTTGTAGAGAGCGTAGAGTTGAAGATCTAAAATAACCAAAGGTTATTTGAAATTTTCCACAAGGAGTGCGTGTAGAGACCCTTTTGGAAGCCTTGAATTCACAAATGAAAGCTTAGAAGGGATATAACTTTTGAAGTGTTCAAAGGGAGACTAAGTTCGAAATCGTCTTGCGAGTGTTCAGTTCAGGAGGGAGGACGCCACGTCATTTGGAAAGAAGTCCTCGTGGAGTTGAAAACGGACGGTGGAATTGCTTCAAGGAGAAGTGTCGAAGTTCCGTGAGCCATTGGATCTGATAGACCAATGGAGGGATTAAGACTAAGTGTCTTTCAACACCCATAAGCTTAGGAGGAACCCATCACCTGGGAGCAAAGGATCAACAGGAGCCATTGATCGCGTTTTATTCGAGCTGTCATATTTCCTTGGGGTTTCAAGGTGTATAAACCTTTGTTGTGATCGCGGAGGTTACAAAACGTCGAACGCTGAAGTCACGCACGATAGGTGGTGCTAATGTAGTGTGCATAAAAGGTGAAAGCAGGCAACAGTTGGCGTGAACATGTCACTTGGGAGGAGTCAATACTCTTTTGACTTATCACATTTTGAGGATTTGAAATGGAAGAGAACGGGAGCTCAACACTCCGACTCGCGAAGTCACGAGTTGCAAAAGGCGCTTACATTTAGGCATGGGTGTGGTCCTATCAGACTAGGGACTGAAGAGAGGGGGCTTACACCTTATCCCATTCACATTTTGTGTTTCAGTGATTGCTGAGAGTTGTGGAATTACACTCGGATTGTCCAACTCGCGAGACCTGAAATCATTGGGGTCTTGGACAAGGGGTTTAATTAACCCTTTTTGTGGTCTAGTGAAGATCCTACGTGGATCTTAGGCCTTAGGGTAGGGTGTCTGCACCATGTGGCACTGACATGTCCTACCTTCTAGGTATGATTGTTTACCATTCATCGACATGGCACCTGGCACCTTGACACTATACCTTTGGTAGATCGACCTTCGACCTTTTTCCCCACTCAGCATGAAGCTCCACATCCTCCCAAAATTGGATCTCACTAGATCGTGACACTTGTCCACCGATTGTCGAGACTACAAGAGCTCAAAATATCATCTATCAGGACCATCGACTCTTTCCCTATTGATATAACCCCAAAAGGTATGATCTGAAATGATTTGTTTCTTAGGACACATGACCCTATCAATAATAGGACACGTGTCCTGACATGTGGCCCTACCACTGTCTCCCACTTGGAATAACACATGACACTTATACCACTTTGAAACGTGGCACTGATTTCCTTCAAATATCCTTGTTCCATTATTTTAAATATTCATACCATGTGGCACAACTCACATCATGACACATGGACCTCCCACATGGGCTAATGTGGTATACATGTTACCAAAATATACCTAGCTTGTCTAATCAGGCATTGACACTTGTCGCTTGACATTGGGTGGGTGATGTCATTTCATATCTTGGCCCTTAGCGAGACTTTCATACTGGGGAAACACTTTACTCCCTAAGGGTCTGACCCTGAGGTACATCATGCTGACATGAGATTCCTCCCATGGGATGACACGTGGAGTTTAAGGTTCCAACACGCTCCAAATTATGTAGTGGCCCCACAACAAGAGTTAGATTTAGCTAAAGGGGAAATCAACAGTCTGTATTGGATCTGTGTTTCTGCAAATCTATGCTAGAAAATTTTCCATCCAGTGGAATCTATGGAGGACGTGTGTCTCCACCAAGAAAACAATAGACACCAAGACCTCGACTCTTTACCAAGATATTGTACACTAAAACTCCTTGAGGTCAACCATATGGTAATTACTAGGTGATTAAGTCAGTTAATATTGAGATTACAACTCCCTACCTTCACCACGAGATCTATGGATGATATCTATTGGATTCCTAAATATGACAACTCATATTGTAAGGCACTCTTCTAAATGCTTAAACCTAATAGGGGTCCACACTTGACTTGCAAGTGAATCAAATGCTAACAACTGTCAATCACTTGACCCCCTTGTCTTCCAAGATGAAGCAACATGTCACACTTGGAATCACTCTCTCTTTGTCTCTTTCTTATGCTTGTATATATAAAATAAAATTTTTGAACCCCACATGGGGACCCTTCCCATTGGGTGTCATGCATCAGGCCTTTTGAAGAGGTATTTCACTCGAAACCTTTTGATATCCTGAGAGTTGATGTGTTGATATACCGGTGTGAACTCGCTCCTAATCTTGGTTACAAATTCGACAATCATCGATGGCCTTGATCCTCATAAATCCTTCCAACATGAGGACCCCTGATCAACGACCACGATTGATTAGTTTTTTCACATTCGATGGTTGCAATTCTTTCTAGGGAAAAGCACATTTTCACTTTGTTTTAACAATCTTCTTAAGGGCTTAGTCAAATATGAAACTTCCTTGAGTAAAATCTAAGGCTTCTCAGGGCTTGAGGATGATATGAAATCATTAACGAAACCCGTTGAGTTCTTACTCATCATCGTATAAGTAAATATTCATTCCTAGATTTTTCTGAACACAGACAAGGACATTTCCATCCTGAGTTGGCTAAGCTATGCCTAGGTTCCAACTAGACATATGAACATAGTTATTTAAAGAATACCAACAACATATACTCAAGTATATATTTCCTCTGATATCAATTACACTCCTTTAAATGCACTACTTATGTACAATGTTTATGCACAATAGCTACATGCTACACATGCAACATATTTAGGAAAACCATAAGAGAGATACATAATTCCAACAACAATTACGACGACAGAAAATGCATAATTACAGTTCCTATACCATTTAAACAACAATATACTAAAATATAATTAAAACAACATATACTCAACACAAAAAGACATCATTATTCATACAACAATTAAAACAAACACTTGGTGAACACTTATCTGATATAAATAGCCACCAACTACATGAAGACCTCCAATTTTCTTCCCAGACTTAGACTCTGTTGCTTATAACTCAACAATAGGTCACCCCCAAGCTGGGAATAAACTCCATGAGGGAAAAGGATTATGAATACAACCAAGTTCCACAATCAATACCAACATAGTCTAGGCCAAGGTACCAAACCTCATCAACACTCTAGCCTATGGCCTCTCATTCCCCATTAGACTGCACAACCCAAGGTAGTGTGCCCCCTTATCCACACCGCCGTCCCTCAGGATGCACCACTACCCTCCCAGGCTCCAATACAGGCCTTTAAGGAAGTATCAGAGAAAAATGTCTCAAGGAGATCCATTTTCCCTTAGAGGTCTCCAGGTACCCTCCAGGCCTTACACTCGAGAACCTATTCCCACACTTCTCCCTGTAGGGATCCAACCTTCTACAAGGAAACCCAAGGAGAAGTGTACACACACCAAGATCCACATAGGATATATAGGTTACTTTCATCTCCATATATCCATTCTCCATGATGGTTGTTTCCTCCTCCAGAAAGAATGAATAAAGAATGAGATTAGTAAGGATGATAACCTCGAAGATTCCTCAATGTAAGTATGTGATGGCAGCAAGGTACCAATGGTAACAATAGAGAGTCCTCCTCTCCACTCTTGTGAGCATGATAGATAACATTCCCCATGGTTGGAGAGAATGATGGGAATTACAGTAAATTCCCTTATTATATTGCATGTTCCTCAATTGACACTTTTCACTTCATGAAACCCCCTTTGCACCCACTTGGTATTTTGTTCCCTTTCTTTGGGAACTTAGGATATCATAATGTATCCCATAAATTATATTTTAGGAAATATTATTAAAATATTCCCTTGGTCTAATCCCCTAAGGCTTAACCCCTTAACCTGAGACTCTTAGTGCCCTTTCCCTCTCTAGTTGATTTTATCCCCCTTACTCTTTTGTCAGGTTGGTATGCAACAATGGTGTGATTTTATTAATAATATGAGTGTTTACATTTTACAACAATAGGCCCATTGACCTTTTAACATCTAGGTTCTTTGACATAATAATCACATAGGCACTCTAGCCTATAGTATCATGGCTCAACAACCTATAAACATATGCACATTTACAATTGGGATTCAACCTGGGGTATTACATTCCCCTCCCACTTATTTATGCATTTTCCTCGGTACAATATATACAAGTACATTCAAAATTCTTCAAAAAGATCTATCCCTTTACTATTGAAGTTGGTTTTCTTTCTAGTGCTCTTCTTTCCAAGAACTCAATTGATGTCTTCATACTTTAGTTGGAAGTCATTTTCTCTATTCTATAGAGTTGCGTCATGCAATAATTCTTCTCACTGTGGTATTCTATAGCTACCTCTTCCTTGCTGCACTCACCATTCTAGTCTCAAGCATCCTTTCACTACTACACAGTCCTTCAACGATCCATATTTCCAAGGATTTCACACTCAAGGAGAGCGCCAACTCATTATCAAACCCACACTATGGATCTGCAATTGAATTTCCAATGTCCCAACAATATCCATTCTTCCTAAGCATACCAACTTCAATACCATCACCTCATCTATACCACACACATACAGTCAACATGAGACAATGCCATATCAATTTCATTTAGAAATTAAATTGTTGTTATAAGGAAATTCAAAGTTTTTCCCCAGTATGAGATTCCATCTCATAATTTATTGGTTGTTGCAACAACAATGATCAATATTTATTGTGTCCCTCTACAATGCCATACTTGAGACAACTTTCCTGTAATGTTTCCATCTTGCATTCAACCAACATGTTATTAGTACTTCCTATATAATATATATAATACTTGTTTTGTAACAATTTTAAAAATTTACAAAGTGGTCTTAGAATTTTGAATATATTTTTGGCATCCAATATTTTACTTTGTTCCTTTGACAAAGTTTTTCTGTAGTCCGTCCTTATGTTACTACTTGATTTGCAACTTTCCTGTTCCAATGTCTAACAATGCCTGGAATTTTCTCCACTCCATGAGTTAGTAATAATTGCAACATTTCAACTATTAGCATAATCATTTCCATTAAATATAATATATGCATGCATTCACAAAATGCAGTCAATAATTCCTTCAACATATGCACTCTATCTTAGCATGCATGTATGCAAATTCACCACTTGACACACTTTCATAATACATACATGCACATCTATCAAATGCACCTTTGCATAAATTTGCATATGATTAGTTTTAATATTAGGCATGTTTCCTTGGTTCCTTTATACACATTTATTATTACAACAGGATTGTACTTCCTGCTTCAAACTGATCATAACCTCAAATCAACATAACATAATATGAAATTATGGAAATTAAAAATTTTCGCATGATGTATGCATGCATTCTTTCTTTACCATTCTATAAATCTGATAGAATATTGGAAGGTCCTCCTTCCATGAGGGAAGTCTCATGCATTCCCACTCTTTTCATCATGCAATTTATCAATGCATTCAATCAATGTGTTGCATATGAGCACTCTTGTTCCCAATTATTTCCAATTGGTCAAGATAATCATGACACTTTGTTCATGAATTGTCTTGCAAGGATCTCAATTATCCTTGGTTGTTATAGGTTCATACCTCCATTATCCATGCTATCTTATTTCCTGAATCATACCCTGCTTGGGTATCAATGGCATATAATGGCCACTTAAAATCATACACATCATAAAAAAAAACATTTCAGAAGGGATTCTTACCCAATCCTTCTCAATTCTCATGCCACAAACAATCACATGCATTATCATATCAATTTCGCGTACCAAAAAAACACAATAAACTCCAAGAAAGGAGTCAAGGGGCTCTTCCCTAGTCCAACTCCTACCACACAACCTAGAACTCTTAGTTTAGCTGAATTATTTTCAAGGCCATACTTCCTTTACACAACATAGATTTAGTCAAGATTATTCTTTCAAACATATTCATTATTTTATTTTCTTTTACCAACTGTACTTATTTCACAACTGCTCTTTTTAAAGAAAACAACTATGTCTCTTTATTCAAAGTTCTACAGTGAGAAACATATAAATATTTTTCTCCTTCTTTGCTTCGACAATTTATCCTTTCCTAGGAGTCCCCCCCTTCTCTTTTCCTTGAGCATTCTTGATCATTTTAACTTTTATCTTATTGGAGAAATCAACATTCTACATCAACAAGCTTCTTGTTCATAATGAATTATGAACCTGTGCATTCTGCACATTCACCAAGCAAATTGGTCAACATTCATTTGCATATTCCCCATGCATGAATTATGTTTTAGAATGTAATCCAAGATTCTTATATAGATAGGCTTGCAACCAACTGTCTAATTCTTACTAGTCATTAATATTATAGCTCTATTCTCATGATAGAGTTCTTTACACAATTCCTTCACATGGAACTTTTTCAACATGCAACTTTCCTTGTTACATATTCATCACTATCTAAGATGAAATCAACCTCGAGTCAGACTCAACTTCATTATTCCATGGATTTACCCAATATTCCATAAGGGATATAGGCATGCATTCTTATTAGTCATTTAGATTATACATATAAACATGCGCATCTATTCCATCAACTTTCATTCACATATGCATATTATGCTTATCAATTTATATTTAAACTATTCTTTTATGCACTTAACCACATGCATCAACATGAATCTATGTGTGTCTACCATAGACACATTTTACAGTTCTCATGCATATTTACTTTAAAACCATTTAACTCATGATTTCTCACAATCATTCGCATGCAACCCTCAAAGGATTAACTATGTTTCCTTCTAACATGACAACACTGAATTCATGCTCATTTACTCTTTCATCAATTTATACTAGCTTTTCCCGAGGAAAATGGAACACATTCTCCTCAAGCTATTACTCAAAACAAAATATTCGCGACTCTTTAGAATAGAGTCATCCATGTCTCCATGGTATTTATTCAATCTTGGAAAGTACAATTCTTTCCTTATATTTCACTTATTCAAGAAATCATATCATGTCTTTAAGAATGTATATGTATATCTACATATATGTATGTGCATCATTTGCACCTTTTACCTCATTTATTCACATTAATTTAACATCATCTAGTTTTGATGAGACATTATAGTCACTTACACAACTAGTCTCACCAATACAATCATAATTATGTTTCCTTCTCTTCATGGAAACAACCAACAAGAAACCACTCTTGTTCTTCTGTTACATAAGAAACCCACAATTCACAAAATGCAAGTAGGTAATTACAATATTACCCAGAGTAATAAAATTCCCAATTTCATCTTTCTTTCATGTTTCACCCACTCTTGGTCAATACACCTTTATTATGGAAACCTTTTCCTGGATTCCCTTTCACTACTATAAGATCATACCCAACCATTCCTCTATGGATGTAATCCACTTTTGGATGTCAATATTGACCCATTGGTCATATAGTAATGCTCCAACACTACCTTTGTTAGTCTTTATGTCAGTCCTCCACTAATCATTACAACCTTATCCTCATAAGGCAATAACAATAGCATTATCAACATTTTATTGATGTTTTTAATTTCCTTGTTGGCATCATGTCATCCTCATCTAAAAGTTCCATTAGTCGACCATTCCTTATAACCCACCATAGGTTATAACATGTTTATTTGCATGTTACATACATGATTAATTATTATCATATGCATTGCAACATGTCCTCATCTTTCATTTTCAGGCAAAGTTCAATACTCAGTACATAGGCATGTAAATATCTTTGTACAACCTTGAGGTTATAAAATGGATCATATGGTCATTTCACTTTACCTCCTTATGAGGATTAGAATCTCTGTGTACTTGGAAAAGGTAGGATTTGTGATGAATATATATTTTATCTCATGTTGGATGCTCAGGTCCAACTCTAGAGTTTCTAATAAATCCTTGTCAGTAATGCTCCCTTGTATGCTTGCAAATTTAGAACCATATTTTGCTACTACTAGGATATTATGTTTGTAGTCAGACAGAGTGATGAGCTTATCATTGATCACTAGTAAACTTGGAAGTCCCTTCTTTTGTAATGATTCGACCTTGCTGCAACATATCTGCACTCCAATGTCCATTGTTTGAGCTTTCTCCTCTAATTGCAGCATCAATCCTTTCTTGGTCAAAACGTTTTTGACCTCAAGGATGCTCTATGTCCTATCTTTAATTTCTAAAGCCTCTATCTCTTGTTTGGTCTTGGAGTTTAAGAATCTGATGATTTCAGTGGCCTCTGTAGGCCTTTCTCCCAATTCTTCCCTTATCTTGTCAATTTCTTGTCTTGCTCTCTATACCAGTTCATGTTGTTCAAAAACAATTTGTATGAGTGGCCAAATATCTATCATTGATTTGATGATGTCCATCCATATGTTTTCCTTGGTTTCTAACAATTTCTTGGCCATGACTGTCTCCTTCTGCAACTTCTGTATTTCTTGGGTGAGTCTCCGAGATTTGTGAATCTCTGTGTTGTAACTGGACTGGAACATGGATTTTTGTTTCTGGAGGTTTCTGATCTCTTCTTGCAGACTTTTGATTTATTCTCCTTGAAGATTCCTGTCCTCCATTAACTTTTCCAAATTCTCATAAGCATCCGAGACTATTACTGTGATCAATGATGGAATTTCTATTGTAGTGGATGCTTCCAAAACTGTGCATAGGTGTTGTTAGTCAACAACTCATTCTTTTGTTTGATCAAGTTGTACTTCTCAAATATATTAAGTCCTATAGGATGCTGTGAGGATTTGGTTGACAGTGTGATGTATGTTTGATTCTTGGATGAGGAAGTGGACATTGTATGTTGGCTTCCTGAGAAGACTGATGAATGAGGTCCTTCCATAACTATGGTGGACTGAGTTTCTTCTTCTCTAGATCCGTTAGGTGTATGGCTAGTCTTGGTCCTCTTCTTGTACACTTGGAAATATTCTGCTGAGACTTCTATGACTGAAGGAGAGACTTCTTTCTTGGCTCTCTTCTCTTCTTGCACCTGTGGAGTGCTCGTATGTGAAATGTTGGCAGGTGAATGATGTTATTTTGTATCTAGCAAAGTGTTTTCCTGCCACTCCGTTTGATTCATGAACCTTTCAATTTCAGGCTTTGGCACATGAGCATAAGGAGATATCTTATTTTTAAGTATGGTTTCTTCTATAATGCCATAGGGGTCATAATTCCATGGGAATATTAGGATGAACTTCATTTCTTTTAACAGATTATTGGCTACTTCCCATGCAACTCTGTTGTTTCATATGAAAGAACTGATCTAGCATTTGATCCTAAGCTAATCCTTCTTCTTGAATTCCACAAAGTGAATATCATCAGAATTGATCATCTGTCTGATGTATTCCAGGGAAAAAATTCTGATGGGCGGGTACTTAGCCAGCTTTTAAGGAGGTAATTCACACCCATAGACCTTGATTTCTGTATGGTCCTAGTAAAGGTACCAATCCCCTATTTTGTCTAGGTTTGACATGCGTAAAATCCTATGAACTTCCTCATTTATTCTTGGTTCCATTCAGTTGCTGAGCATGCATACCACCGGATGGTAAAAATGGTCAATGACATGTTTGAAGCTGAACTCTGTTGAGTTCTTCCTCACTATTGATGTCTAGGAGGTTATTGGTTGAGGATTACCATATTGATCCAACTTCTGGAGGGAGAAGGAGAATTTGTCTACTTGGAAGAAGAGGAAAACATATACCAGTACTGAAGAGTACTGAAACATCCCTTCTATGGAGAAATTGAAAAGTTTTTCGTGGATGTTGTCGGCCAGAAACTGGTTGTAATCAAATTTTGTAGTAGCCTTTTCTTTAGTGGAGAAGATGGATAGAAAACCCATAATGGGTTCATCTACCCATTCATCAGAATAATATCCTAGAAAACAACAAAGGGAGGAAATGATCTGGTTTCCTTTGACTGAAAAGATGGAAGAATGATATGGGGGATTCGTTTTTGGCAACTATGCATTTTTAGGTAGGAAAATTTCAAATATTTTATCTCTCTATGGGAAGGACATTGTCTGGCAGAGCTCAGTCAATATTTCAATGGAGAAGGGGGAGGAAGAATCAGCTGTGGGTATTTGTAGCATTTGGTTTATTGTTTCTTGGGTGATGGTGAGCAAAGTTTCACTAGATGAAGACACAATGGCCCTTTGGCCAGGAAGTTAGTGAGCTTGACACTTCAGGGTGAACTCAGGGAAATGGTATGTCTGGGTAAACAGGTACAGTGGGAAATTGGACTCCCAGAGTCTAATCTCATCGCTTTGGTCCAGGAAAATGTCTTTGAGCCAGAAGTGTAATTCAAAGAAGTCAAATTAACACTTCGGCTCTGTTATTAGATAAACTTTATCTTCCAAGGGTATGCGATCCAGGTCGACAGGAGGGGGAAGGAAATGATTTTATTTTGTCTCTGTGGATTTAGATTTGGGTGCCATGATCGAACGAAGATCTACAAACAAAAAATGATTTTGACTATGTTTACAAAGTTTAATGGCGCTTGTTGACTGTTAGCTTGATGGCGGTTCTCTTGAGAATGGGAAATAGTGGTGTCGACTGCATCTGGATCGGTGAACAATGTAGGAATGGTGAAAGAACGTAGTTAAATGGTGGAATGAGGTGTTCATTATGGAGAGGATGATGAGTTGGATGGGTAACGGTCATGGATGATAAGATTGATTGGCCAATGGGAATGCAGGTGTGACGTGGTGATAATTAAATGGCCAACATGTGGATAGGATGTGATGTGTGATAGCTGAGTGTAGTGTGATGTGATGACATAGTAGTGGAGTGTAGCAGGGGAGTGCAGTAATGGTATTGATGAGTGGTTTGGCGGTATATTAAAGGTAGGGGTAGGTGGTAAGAGGTAATGAGTGAGAGGGATCCAATTTGATGTGGAGTGGAAATGTTATGAGGGGCCCGCACCAAAAAAACCACTAACTCAGACCCCCCCCAATGTTAAAGGAAGAAAGGTCAAGGGGGTCTGATATTCACTACGGACCGTTGATCTGGGTGCGTTTTGATCAACTGGTGATATTAGTGCGCTCTTTAACCACAAAGTGCGAAATATGTCATATCAGCAAAGAGTTTAGGATAAAAACATTTTGTGGGTCTTTGCTCGCTCTCCTTTATTTATTTTGTAACAAAGGGGTAAAAAACACATCATTTTAACTCAAATCAAAGGCATTTAATCAAACTTTCATCAATTTTATTGAAATAAAAAATGCTAACCTATATCCTAATCTAATTACCTAGCAAATTAACCCAGATTAAATTTTTGGGTCAATAATTACTCTAACCTAAGATGTTTGGCTAAGATTACACTGTTTGGCCAAACTTATTCAGTATCCTATATAATTAGGCTAAGATTAGATTGCTTAGCCCAATTTATTCACTATCCTATCTGCATAAATTTAAAGGGTTTGATCATGGTTAGACAATATGAGTCAAAACAATATTATTCCATAGGTTTTTGTCTTTTTGTCTTTTTATATTATTATACCCTCTTTTGATTTTTTATATTTTATATTTTTCTTTCTTTTTATTTTCTTTTGTAAATCATTTGCAGAATAAAATATTACTTATAATAGAATGAAAATAGAAGAAGAGATTAGAATCACCAGGTGATCCTATGAAACATAGGGTTATAATAGTGGCTCCACTTGGGGATGGTGATCTCCTTGTGAGGTGCCAAGAACCAATTATCCGATGCCTTGAACCTTCTTCTCCAGTGCTTTTCTGCAACATGATTAGATTTATTCTTGATGTAAATTTGGTTGTCTATATCATTGGCTTAGGGTCTTCTCTTCGGGCTTCAACCATATGATAAAGATAACCTCACACATGACATAGAAGTAAAATTAAAAGTGGTTTGTACAATAAGATGAGTGACTAAGATCTTCATTCTAGTGGAATGTAATGTTTTAGCATTCTGCCATTGATAGGCCCTCCTGGCAGATCTGATCCATCCCTGTCCTTGAGTAGGAATGCATTATTTCCTCTATATGCTTGAATTATGAAAGGGCCTTTCCCCAAATTGTTGAACTTTCCATGCTTTCCCTTGTCCTCATTTCTTGAATTACACTTCAGTACCATATCACCCAATTTGAAATCATCCTCCTTGGTTCTTCTATCATAAATCTTCTTGAAGGTCTCTTGAATTATTCAGGTATGGTTATACACCTCCTCTTTGGACTGTTGAATATGGATCATCTGATTGATCCTCCTTTGGATATCATTAGGCTCTACATTCACTTCTTGCAACATATTCATAATAGGAACAACCAAAGAGGTGGGGAAAATAACATCAGTTCCATATACCAACTGATATGGGGACATACCAATTGATCGTTTTTTGGTCAATCTATTAGCCCAAAGTGTATGAATGAACTTGTTGTGAGAAGATTTCTTATTTTCCTGCAACATATTCTTGATTATATTTAACAAACTTTTATTAGAGAAATCTACCAATCCATTCCCCTGAGGGTCATAGGTTGTAGAGTGCCCTAAAGTGATCTGGTACTTACTGCAAAATTCTATCATCTTTTTTTATCTGAAAGAAGCTACATTATCGATGATAATCTTCCTGGGGCATCCAAAACTAGAAAGAATGTTATTTTCCAAGAATTTTATAATCACAACATCTCTGACTTGCCTGGAGGGGACAACTTCAATCCACTTAGTGAAGTCGTCAGTAGCTGTAAGTTTCCACTTATGATAGCCTAATGAGGGTGGGTGAATCTCGCCAATAAATTCCAAACCCCATTGCTGGAATGGAGCTTCAACTGAAATAGGTTTCAAGGGAGAAGGAAAAAGTTTCCTTTTTCCTTCAAAGACCGGCCACTTGTGACATGAGGTTACCTTTTTATGGACATATGCAAACAGGGTGGGCCAGTAAAAACCAACTCTAAGAATCTTGTTAGCAGTAGCCCTCCAATTTAAATTCCCACACATTCTCCTTCATGGAACTCATGCAATGATTTGTCAGCTTCATCTTTCAATGGATAATTAAGTAAAATGCCTCCGTCATATTTCCAGTAAAAATTTCCATTCAGAATGCAATATTTCAAATATTTAAGTTTCAGGAATCTAGATTTAGTCTTTGTAATACCAGGAGGAGCTTGTAAATTATGTAAGACAGATAAGGTCTGCGTACCATGGAGAATGTGAGAATACATCTTTGACATGTGGATTTTCCTGCTCTCCCTGTTCATCAACTACAACTAATTTTTTTATATCTAAAGCATGAAAATTTTATTCAACCATCAGTTTGGCCAAACCTTGACCCTTGATCAGTTTGGTTGGTTTGATTTCTATATCATATTCAAGGATCACAACAATCCATTTCCCTCTTCTTCCATCTGGGTTATCTTGAGTCAAAATATCTTTCACCATTGCATTAGGAACATAAGCAATGATATATGAATGAAGAATGTAAACTCTAAAATATTTGATCACTTTTACGAAGGCAAAAACATGTTTCTCCACTATGTTGTAGTTCAGTGCAACATCTCTCAATGACTTGCTGGAAAATGCTATAGGTTGTTCATGGCCTTCATTGTTTTTTCTGCAAAAGGATCGTTGCAATGGTGTGTTCAGAAGCAAAAGAGAACAAGTATAAATCTTTAGTATAATCTGGAATGATTAATACATGAGCATGTGTCAATGCTTGTTTTACTTGCTCAAAGGACTGTTTGGATTCTTTGTTCCACTTTATTTTTGTATCTTTTTAAAGCATATTTGTTATGTTTCTGAGGAGCTCTGCCAAATTAGGTATGAATCTTCTCAGAAGATATATTTTTCCTATGAATGATTACAATTCCTTAATGTTTCTAGGGTGTTCTAACTTATGGATGGCTTTAATTATGTTAGGATCTATCTTGATCCCATCTTTAGAAATAATGTGTCCTAGCAATTTTCCTTCTTCTAAACTAAACAAAGTTTTCTTGGGGTTGAGGGAGATTCCAAAATCTCTGCACTTTTCAAAAAATCTTCTGAGGTGTCATAGGTGTTCTTCATTAGTTTTTGAATAGATAATTACATCATCCAAATATATAACTATAAATCTCCCAAGTTCATCTACAAAGTTAATGTCCATTTCCCTCTGGAAAGTGGCACCAAAATTCATTAAACCAAAGGGAATTTTCACATACATGAAAGTTCCCCAGGGTGTAGTGAAATTTGATTTCTCCTGGTCATCAAGGTGGACAAGGACTTGTTTATAGCCAGAAAAACCATCTAGCAAAGAGATCATGCTGGATCCAACTAACTTTTGTAAGATATGGTCCATTTTGGGCAGAGGATAGTTATCTTTAAGAGAGACTTTGTTGAGATTCTTGAAATTGATGCAGAGCCTGATTTCTCCAGTCTTGTTTCTAGTAGGAATCATATTAGAAACCCACTTTGAAAATCACAAGGGAAGTACTATTTTGGCATTATACATTTTATTTATTTCTTTTTCTATCAAAGGAATTAACTTTGGATTGATTCTCCTAAGTTTCTTCTTGAAAGGCTTGTGTTCTTCTTTTATGGGGATCTTGTGTTGTATGATACTAGTGTCTTAAGAATTCAAATCCTCATAGCTCCAAGCGAAGACATCTACAAATTCCTTAAACATGTCAATATATTTCTATTTTTTCTCGAGAGGTAAAGATTTGGATAGCTTGATCATTTTTTGTTTTTCATTTGTTCCTATGTTACATTCCTCAACCTCTTTTCTGCTAGGTTCAATTTTTGTCCTTTTTGCTACATCATTGAAATTGAACAGTTCTTCTAAAGGAACCAAGACTCTAGGTAAAATATTATTCTTCAATTGTAAAATGTTATCATTTTCATTTATTTCTTCTGGATATAGTTTATTTACACTATCATCTTCTAAATCTAGTTTATTTACACTATCATCATCACTATCTTCATCAATATTTGTACACTCAAAATCATTTTTAGACTGCAAGAAATCCTCAATCTGTTCATCATTACTAAACACTTTCCAGTACCTGATATTGTCTAGGACAATCGGTCTGCATTTCACCTCTACTGTGTATTGATGATTTGTATGGAAAGGTATTTTACACGTGGCTACCGAAGTGGCTAGTCCATCTACAAGTATGTTTTGTCCTATGGGAATTACCTGCAAGTCAATTTCAGTGAAACATTGTAGAAAATCCAAAACAACATTTCTACAAGATCTAAGTCTAGGATGTTTGGTAGAATACTCACCTTTGATTTGTTTAATGACAAGTTCAGAATCACCTCTTACCATAATCCTTTTCGCACCAAGTTTCTTCAACAACTTCAGGCATAGCATCAATGCTTCATACTCAACTATGTTATTGGTGCACTGTAAATTTAATTTATAAAAGTGGATTTCTAAATACCTCGCTTTATGATTATGCACCCACACCCCAGCTCCAGCTCCTTCTTTGATAAAAACTCCATCGAAATCCATACTCCAAAATTTTTTTGCTAGTTCATCAGTTTTTGTTGTCATAGTTTTACTTTCCTCAGTGATTACTTGATTTTCCTCCAGGCTAGATGCATCATCTTCTAATTGTGAAATTTAACTTTCCAAGTCAGCATCATTATATAAAATGAAAGAGTCTAGGTCAGAATGAACAAAATACAAAGGATAGTTATGTGGATTCTCTTGATTGTTGACCATGTATTTCATCAGAGTCTCTCTGTTGACCAGATACAAGGATGGTGGCATACGACATGTCTAACTGTAAAGTACCCTTCAAATTTCCACCCCATGACCTAGATAATAACATACCATATTTTGGAGGAATATCTGCAACCATAATATCCATCACCAT
>ML779420.1:699971-760084 GCA_009831015.1 Picea engelmannii
AAAACAATATTAATATTAGTATTTAACAAGTATTATCATTTGCATTCAATTTAAACAACATTGCATTTAAGCATATAACAAGTAATAAAATAATATCTAAAATTAACATTGCCAATAACCAGTATGTTCATCGCAGGTTAACCCATATTAATTAAAAACACGCAGAATAATTCGGTGGAGGTTAACTTGTGTGGATTTGGCGCAGAATCAACTAAATGTACAAATGCAATAAATTCCCTTGCAGATCCATTAACCAATTCCCAAGAAGGTGATAATGACATCCCTACCGTAAATGATGTCAATCAAACTCTGTCGACTAAATCATAATAAAATTTGAATATGCATTTGCAATAAATGACTGGTTATATCCACTAACTAGTTTCCAATTAGAGTTATAATGACAGTCCTCACATTTAGTTCAGGCATTCCATCCTAAGGCGATTCCTCATAACAACATTCCTTACCTTCATTTTACTATGGTGTAGGGGCATTGCAATAGCTTGTTGAACTGACCTTACAATACCTTTCCTTAATACATTTACCCTAGCATTATATAAACTGTAATAATGTAGTAACTCTKGATCTGGTGGTCACATTTAGACAGTAATAAATCTGGAGGTTGCCTCATTCTAGTAAGGCAGTGAGAATAATAAGGCAGTGAAATTTAGATATCAAATGACTAGCTATAATAAATTATCAATTAAACTAAAATAAGGAAGGCCATAATAAATTAAACTAGCACGACCACAAAGGTTTTGTGGTTGAGGAACACCGATAGGCGATAACCGAAAGGATTGTTAACTGGAATATTAAACCCCAACCCAACTTTCAAGTTTTAATTATTAAATGGTTGATTAATGTTAAACCAACGCTACATTGTGGCTGTTTATTGAACCCTAAAGGATTTTAGGTTTGAACCCTAAATTATTATGAACAACCTAAATATTCTGAATATTGAACAATACTACTAAATGCTAAACCCTAATCTAATCTGAGATATGAACTATTGCGCAGATAAGAATTGTTAATCAATGGGTTAACATGTAGCTGGGATATGGAACTATGGCGCAGTGTCTATGTAAGTGTAATTTTTCTGAGGTATGAACTGTCACGATGCATTTAAAACTGACAACCGTCAAGAACACAGTTGGATAAGACGCCCCAGAGCACGGATGAGAGTAAAACAATTTAAAAATAAAAAGAGTAAGATAAGACGCCCACAGACACAACACGTTATGGAAGGGGCGATAAGTCAAACACTTGACGAAATTTGTAGCATCAAGTTAAAGCGAATGCCAAGAAGAGGTAGGGCGACATTTACGACCCAGTCATGTCTAGCAGAGGCGAAGTGGGGTGTCTTGGATCGAACGCCTGGGCGAGGTAGAACGTAGGCTATTAAAATGCCCACTATGAAAGAAAACGAATGCCCACGATAACACATTCGCCCACTGTGCTAACAAAATGAAAACCCACTGCAAATAAATTGCCCACAGTAATAAATTCAAAACCCAACTGCCAAAAATTCGCCCATGGGACCAAACGAAAATCCACTGAAAACAATTCACCCAAGGTATAAAAATGAAACCCCACTGAGAACAATGTGCCCATGGTACAAAGAAAACGAAAACCCACTGGGAAAAATCGCCCACTGTATAAAACAAAATCCCATAGAGAAAAATATGCCCACGGTACAAAAACGAAAACCCACTGGAAGAAAGAACAAACACCCCCGTATAACATAAAACACTACAATAATATAAAATTTTCTTTTTCCATCTGTTATAATAGAGGTGAAACTTCCCTACAGGAATCCTTTAGCTAGCACCCAAGCAGAGATGTATAGCAACAAGTGCCAGAATAAATATAACCGCTGAAACTATAAATTTTCACAAATACCATTAAACTACAGTTCATAAACACACGCAGCAAGACAGAAATGCCCAGAGATTTACATACCTGTGCCCTTATTGCTTGCAACAAATGATTCTTGTGCTCCTGCCGCTCCTGCTTCTACTTGCCGACTGTAGATTACTCACCGGTACCTCCCAGCCAAACACCAAGGGTACTCTCCTTCCCCCTTAGCCCCCCGAGCCGCAAAGGGGCCACACACAACCCAGATGATAGCCTAGCTTCTCGGCTCGCCTCCAAGGCTGAGCTCCCACTCAAGTCTGCTGAGAATCCCCAACTCCTACAAGAAAATCAGTCCAGTCCCTAGTCTGGTAGCAAACAATACCAATAGCTCCCAAAAAGTCCCCTTCTTTCCCCCCCTCCTTTTCTTTTATCCAGTCTCAAACCCTAAATCCTCTTTCATTTATGTTTCCCCCCTTTTTCTTTTCTATTTTCTTATGTTTCTTTTTATTTTATTTTATTTCATAATTTTTTTTTTTTTTTTTTAAACTCACAGAGTAAGTGCGCTCATTAATAATTCCCCCCTTTTTTTTTACATGCATAACTTTTATTAATGGTAGAGGCGGTAGGGATTAATAAATTACAGAAAGAGAATCCATTTATCATTTTCATTATTCTAAAAATTTAAGATTAAGGAATACGCCACAATTTGTTTATAATATATATATATATATATATATATAGGATAATGAGAGATTAAGGTGATGGCAAACATGTACATGGGAAAATTAAATGTATTACATAAAGAGAATAATGAGGAATTAAGGGGAGGGATGGCGATTTAGTAATGTGAACTGGACAAGTAAAAGGGAGATGGATACTGGAAGATCAAGGCGATGGAGGATAGTTTATTTAGTAGACATGGATAATGAGAGGATAATGGTATGAGTTTTTTTTTTCTCTTTTTTTTTGAAATTTTCATTTGTTAAGGTCACACTAAAATTCCCCCCCCTTTTTTCTAGAAAATTCTTAGGCTTAGGGTTTAGTTTCTGAGCTAGGCGACGAGTGGTTAATGGAATTGCTTAAGGTTTTCTTCAGGTGCTGATGACTTAGGGCTAATTAGGCAGACTCCTTCAACCACATTATCGTGACGTGCCCTTCAGGACGCACCACGTGCGCCAAGGGTGCCACTTGCCTCTTGAATTTCTTTTGGGCGACGTGCCCTTCAGGATGCACCATGTGCTCCAACTGTGCCACTTGCCAACTGAGTTTCTTTTGTGCGACATGCCCTTCAGGATGCACCACGTACTCCAAGGGTTCCACTCGCCAACTGGACTGATTGGTAGACCTTTATAACCCCTGGAGTCAACACTCCGCCAGGTGAACTTGTAGGAGACTAAGGGTTCTAAGGAATAAAGCCCCGACCTTATTGTGCGCCCCTTAGAATCATCATGAGCGACTGTCACAGTCGGTCCTCATGGAATCGGGGGTCCTCTCGAACTAGGTAATCGTTAACCTACAGTTCGAGCCACGACGGGAGTGCTAGCAGGCGGTGGCAGGGCTACTGTCCACCCCTCTCCCTCAACCTCTCTGCAAATCGTGTGTGGCCCCTTTACTCCATATGTGAGTCTGGTCGGCAATCTATTGTTAGCCTGCATCACAATAATCATGTCAGAAATGTCAACAACAAATCATCAAATCGAATGAAACATCATAGTAAACATATCACCCAAAAGCACACTCCCTGACTCAGTCCGGAGTCCAAGGGGGTTCTATCGATGCCTCCGCATCCTCAAGGTCAAAAACCCTGCACACTCAATAAAACTGAGTCAATAGCACCTGTCTACATCAGATAGTAACACATTATGTCATCTGTCAATCGCATCATAATCAAGTATAAATGGTCTAACATCATAAAAGTCCAGATCACTTGCGAGCAAGTGTCCTTAAATAATAAGTGTTCTAAGTACGCCAGAGCGGGATGTTACACCTATCTTCAAATTCCAAAGCCTCTATCTCTTATTTGGACTTGGAGTTTAAGAACCTGGTGATTTCAATGGCCTCTATATGCCTTTCTCCCAATGCTTCCATTATCTTGTCAATTGCTTGTATGGCTCTCTGTACCAGTTCATGCTATTCAAACACAATTTGTATGAGTGGAAAAATCTTTGTCATTTATTTTCTGATGTCCATCCATATGTTTTCCTTGGATTTTGACAGTTTCTTGGCCATGACTGTCTCCTTCTTCAACTTTTGTATTTCTTGGATGAGTCTCTGGGATTTGTGCATCTCTATGTTGTAACTAGACTAGAACATACATTTCAGTTTCTGGAGGTTTCTGATCTCTTCTTGCAGTCTTTTGATTTCTTCTCCTTGTAGATTCATGTCCTCCATTGACTTTTCCAATTTCTCAGAAGAATATGGGACTGTTACTGGGATGGTTGATGGAATTACTTCTATAGTGGTTGCTTCCAAAACTGTGCATAGGTGTTGTTATTCAACACCTCATTCTTCTGTTTGATTAAGTTGTACTTCTCAAAGTTGTTAAGTCCTTCAGGCTACTGTGAGGATTTGGATGACAGTGTGATGTTTGTTTTCTTCTTGGATGAGGAAGTGGACATTGTATGTTGGATTCCTGAGAAGACTGATGAATGAGGTCCTTCCATAACTATGGTGGACTAAGTTTCTTCTTCTCTAGACTTGTCAAGTGTATGGCTAATCTTGGTCCTCTTCCTGTATACTTGGAAATCTTATGCTGAGACTTCTGTGATTGAAGGAGAGAATTATTTCCTGACTCTCTTCTCTTCTCTCACTTGTGGAGTGATGGTATGTGAAATGATGGTAGGTGAAGGCTAATGTTCTATATCTGGCAAAGTGTTTTCCTGCCACTCTATTTGATTCATGAACCTTTAAATTTTAGGCTTTGACATATGAGCATAATGAGAGATCTTGTTTTTAAGTCTGGTTTCTTCTATAATGCCACAAGGGTCATAATGCCATGGAAGCTTAGGCTAAAATTCATTTCCTTTAACATATTATTGGCTTCTTCCCCTGCAGCTCTGTTGTTGCATATGAAAGAACTGATTTGGCCTTTGATCATGAGCTACTGCTTCTTCTTGAATGCCACAAAGTGAATATCATCATAATTGATCATCTGTCTGATGTATTGCAGGGAGAAAATTCTTACAGGAAGTTACTTAGGAAACTTGTAAGGAGGTAATTCACACCCATAGACCCTGATTTTTGTATGGTCCTGGTAAAGGCACCAGTTCCCTGTTTTGGCTAGGTTTGACAGGTGCAAACTCCTCCAGACTTCCTCATTTATTCTTGGTTCAGTTTGCTTGTTGAGCATGCATACCACCAGATGGTAAAATTGGTCAATGAACTATTTGAAGATGAAATTTGCTAAGTTATTCCTCACTATTGATTTACGAGAGGTTATTGGTTTAGGATTACCATCTTGATCCAACTTCTGGAGGGAGAAGGAGAATTTGTATGCTTGTAAGAAGAGGAAAATATATACCAATACTGAAGAGTACTGGAGCATCCCTTCTGTGGAGAACTTGAAAAGTTGTTCATAGATGTTGTCGGCCAGAAACTGACTGTAATCAAATTTTGTAGTAGCCTTTCCTTCAGTGGAGAAGATGGATAGAAAAACTATAATGGGTTCATATACCCATTCATCAGAATAGTATCCTAGCAAACAACACATGGATGAAATGATCTATTTTCCTTTGACTAAGAAGATGGAAGAATGATCCAAATGATTCTTTTTCAGCAATTGTGCATTTTCAGGTAGGAAGAGTTCAAATATTTGAGCTCTCTGCGGGAAGGACAATTTTTGGTAGAGCTCTATCAATATTTCAATGGAGAAGGGGGAAGTAGGATCAACTCTGGGTATTTGCAACATTTGGTTTATTGTTTTTTGGGTGATGGTGATCAAAGTTTCACGAGACGAAGACATAATGGCCCTTTGGCCGGGAAGTTAGTGATAATGAAACTTCATGGAAAACTCAGGGAAATGGTGTGTCTAGGTAAATAGGTACAGTGGGATATTGGACTCCCTGAGTCCGATCTCATCGCTCTGGTCTAGGAAAATGTCTTTGATCCAGAAGTGTAATTCGAAGAATTCGAATTCACACTTCAGATATGCAATTAGATAATCTTTATCTACCAAGGGTATGTGATCCAGGTCGACAGGAGGGGGAAGGAAAGGATTTTCTTCTGTCTCTATGGATTTATATTTGGGCGCCATGATCAAACGAAGATCTGCAAACATAAAATGATCTTGATTGTGTTTACTAGGTTTAATGGAACTTATTGAATGTGAACTTGATGGTGGTTGTCTTGAGAATGGGAAGCGATGGTGTCAACTGCATCTGGATCGGTGAACAGTGCAAGAATGGCTAAAGAATGAAATTAAATGGTGGAAGGGGGTGTCCGTTATGGAGAGAATGATGAGTTGTATAGGTAACGGTCATGGATGATGACATTGATTGGACACTGGGAATATAGGTGTGACGTGGTGATAATTAAATGGCTAATGGATGGATATGATGTGATGTGTGATAGGTGAGTGGAGTGTGACATGTTGGCACTATAGTGGAGTGTAGCGGTAGAGTGCGGTAATAATATTGATGAGTGGTTTGGCGGCATATCAGAGGGGGGTGTAGGCGGTAAGAAGTAATGAGTGAGATGGGTCCAAGTTGATGAGGAATAGACACATTATTATGGGCCCACGCCAGAAAAAACACTAACTCGGACCCCCCCCGTTAAAGGCAGAAAGGTCCGGGGGGGGGGTCAGATATTCATTGCAGACCGTTGATCTATGTGTGCTTTGATCAATCGCTTAGATTAGTGCTCTCTTTAACCACAAAGTGCCAAAGTTGTCATATCACCAAAGAACTTAGGATAAAAACATTTTGTGGGTCTTTTCTCGCTCCCCTTTCTTTATTTTGTCACCAAGGGGTCAAAAACACATCATTTTAACTCAAATCAAAGGCATTTAATCAAACTTTCATTAATTTTATTGAAATAAAACATGCTAACCTATATCCTAATCTAATTACCTAGAAAATTAACCCAGATTAAACTGTTGGGTCAATAATTACTCTAACCTAAAATGTTTGGCCAAGCTTAGATTGTTTGGCCAAACTTATTCACTATCCTGTCTAATTAGGCAAATATTAGAATATTTATCCCGATTTATTAATTATCCTATCTGCATAAATTTAAAGGGTTGGATCATGGTTAGATAGTATGAATCAAACCAATATTATTCCATGGGGTTTTGTCTTTTTGTCTTTTTTTCTTTTTATCTTTTTATACCCTCTTTTGATTTTTTATATTTTATATTTTTCTTTGTTTTTCTTTTCTTTTTATTTTTCTTTTATTTTGTAAATCATTTGTAGAATAAAATATTATTTACAATACAATGGAAGTAGAAGAAGATATTATAATCACCAGGTGATCCTATGAAACATAGGGTTATAACAGGAACCCATAATTATTCATACCGTAATTAAAAAAACACTTGTTGAACACTTATCTGATATAAATAGCCACCAAATACATGGAGACCTGTGGTTTTCCTTCCATCCTTAGAATTGGTTGCTTCACCCACAATCTGGGCATAAAATCCACTAGGGAAAAGAATTCTTAAGACAACTAGGGTCCACAATCAATACCAACATGGTCTAGGCCAAGGTACCAATCCCCAACAACAATCCAACCTACAACCACTCATTCCCCATCATCCTGCACAACCCAAGGTAGTGTGGCCCCTTTTCCACACCATGATCCCTTGGGATGCAACACTACCCTTCTAGGGGTCCAGTACAGGTTGACCAAAAAGTCTTAGATAAATGTGACTCCATGAGTTTCATTTTCGCTTAGAGGTCTCCAGGTACCCTCCAGGCCTCACACTAGGGATTCTATCTCCACACTTCTCCCTCCAAGGATCCAAATTGCTCCAAGGAAACCCAAGGAGAAGTGTACACATACCCACAAGGTACTTTCATCTCCATAGCTCCATTCTCCATGATGGTCATTTCCTCCTTTGGAGAAAATGACTAAAGAATTAGATTAGTAAGGATGGTAGCCTCCAAGATTCCTCAATGTAAGTATGTAATGGAAACAGGGTACCAATGGTAGCAACATAGAGAACTCGTCTCCACTATCATGAGAAAGATAGATAAAATTACCCATTGTTGGAGATAATGATGGGAATTACACTAAATTCCCTCATTATATTGCATGTACCTCAAATGACACTTGTTAGTTCATGAAACCCCCATTTCACCCACTTGGTGGTTCGTTCCCTTTCTTTGGGAACTTAGGATATCATAATGTATCCCATAAATTATCTTATAGGAAATATTATTAAAATATTCCCTTGGCCTAAGCCCCTTAACCTGAGACTCTTAGCCCCCTTTCCCTCTCTAGTAAAGTTTATCACCCTTACTCTTTTGTCGGGTCAGTCAATAGTAGTGGTCTGATTTTATTAATAATATGAGTGTTTACATTTTACAACAATAATCCCACTGGCCTTTTAGCATCTAGGCTCTCTGGCCTAATAATCACATAGGAACTCTAGCCTATAATATCCTGGCTCACCAAACTATAAACATATGTACATTTACAATTGAGGTTCCACCCAGGGTATTACATATCATATGAAAAGCAACGAGTATATCCTTTTAGACATTTATTCACAACATTAGTTTCCCCATTGGATTGAGGATGGTAAGATGAGTTGTGAGAAATTTGAGTACCCAAATAAGAAAGTGATTTAGTATGGAGATTTCCAGTGAAAATTGGATCTCTATCACTTACAATAATCTTGGGGACTCCATGTATCTTTTTAATTGTTTCCATGGATGTTGTGGCTATTGTACTTGCTTTAAAAGGATAAGAAAGAGATAAAAATGGGCATACTTTGTAATTCAATCCACTACAACCATGATGCTAGTATCTCCTTCAGATTTGGTAACCCCATAATAAAATCCATTGAAACATTTTCCCAGTGTGGACTTGGTATAGCTAATGGAGAAGAGGATATAGACGTTTCAACATCAAGTGAGCATAATTGTGCAATTATACCTCGGTGTTCCTTCTTGAGTAATTTTGTCATTCTATTAGAGATTTTCACTTTAGAGGGTTTCCCTTGGATACCTCTAAGATCAATTTCCTTTCCATATGAGAAAAATATCATCAAAAGATCTTGAAAATTAAGGGTGACTATTTCTAATTATTGTAACCATTGGACCTCTAATACAACATAAACACCACCCTTTTGGATGGAAATAATGGGGCTATCCAAAAAATACCCCCCATGTCGATCTTAATACTATGGAATTTCCTTGAACAATTTATGATACCTCCATCTGCAATCATTACTTCAAACTTTGGTATAGGATATACAAAGAAATTGAGATCTTTTGGTAATTTTTAAATGATGAAATTATGGATACTACCAAAATCAATCAAAATTGATACCATTTTCCTTTTGATATAACCTTGTATATTTAGGATATGTGGAGTACTGATGTCGACCAATGCATGACAAGATATTGTTGGATTAGTCTATTCTAGACCACACTCTTGTTGCAGTTCCAATTCTTGATATTCTTCATGTTCACAATATTTGTAGAATAATTTCTTCTCACCCCATGCATGTTCCTTACTATACTTTTTATCACAATTGAAACATAGTCCCTTTTATTTTCTTTCATCCATTCATTGAGGTGTCAACCTTTTTGGTTGAGGTCTGTTTGTCTTATGAACCCCAAGATGATCTATTCTTTATGTGTATGCTCCAGTGGTAGACTTGTGTGTAGCCTTATTCTTGGCTTTAATATGACTAGAAAATTGCATAGCTTTCAGAATATTTTCAAGATGTATTAATAAAATATTATGTTTAATGTCTTCTTTTAATCCACCCATGTAAGCTTCCAACAATTTTTCATCATTTATGTCATCGACCCTTGTGGCGAATACTTGAAATTTTGAATTATAATCTTGAATATCACCTAACTGCATGATTCTTGTCAATTGACTGAAATAGTCATGTTCCTAAACTTTCCCATATTCTGCTTCTATGTCTCTTGTAAATAAATCCCAAGTATAATGATAAAAATGGTTCTTCCTATTTACTACCCATTGATACCATGGATATGGTTTTATCTCAAAGTTCAAAGTTGGTATGTGAATCCTTTTCTTATCATCCATAATATTGTGTAGTTCAAAATATTGTTCTATTTGGTTCACCTAGGTAAAGACCTCTATTCTGTCGAAATTATTTAATTCAATATTGGGAAAGTTAAATTTAGGACCCCCACCATAATTAACTCCACTATTAGAGTTAAATCAACTTGAAAATTACTTATTATTTGTAGGTTTTTCAACATGAATACTACCTTTATTTTCATGAGTTCCTTGCAATTTGATATCTCCTTTAGGGATTCTCTCATCTAGAATATGAAATATCCTAGAAGATATGGAATTTTTCAATTCTTTCATGGATTTATCTATTTCTTCTTTATTTTCATCCATCTTATTTTTCATGTCATTTTTATTTTCATCCATCTTCTTAGCCATCTTATTTTCCATTTCATCCATATTTGTTTTCATATTTTTATCCATATTATGTTCCATTTTTTCCATATTTATTTTCATCTCTTCCTTATTTTCAATGATATTCTTTTACATTTGTTCCCTATTTTCAATGATCTTGTTTTCCATCTAGTGATAAATCTCTTGGATTTCATCTTGAGCCATGATTGAGTTATCTATAGGTTTAGTAGGTGAAGTAAATTTTGGAGGAGCCTTTGGAGCCATGTTATAAAATAATAATTCTTGTATTTTTCCTCTTTATCCCAAATTTTGAATGAAAAAAAATATCTTCCAATAATAATCTATGCCAATGGTAAGTTACATACATTTCAAACCCTTAAATCAGAGTCTGTCCTCCTGATCGACCTTCCTTCTAATGTATTTATGAAATTTTGGCCCTTCTCAGTCTAAATTTTTTGGCTTGTAGTACTCTTATATGTCTTCTCTATAATTTCATGCGTTAAAAAAAAATAGATGTGCCAAGTGAAAGTTATGGTAACTTTCCCAAACCTTGCTGATTTTTGGACTTTTCAAGAGAGTGAACGTGTATAGAATTCCCTGTGTCCAATATTTAATAACTTATTTTGAAATTTGGACCAATTGTACTAGGTGGTGTCTTATTAGTCTCCACAAAATTTCACTATTTGAAACCTCCTATAAAAACGGGTATAGATAAAATCCCAAGAGGACTAGTTTAAAACATAATTTTGGATGAGTTAAAAACCCTATCTTCTAGAGGTTATATCTCTGAAAGTGTAATGACCTAGACGATGATTTTTTTTTACCAAGAGTACCTTTATATGTCATATAAGTTACTACAATTTTTTTTTTGTGAACTGTCCCATAAAAATATTTATAGAGAAAATTCTATGATGACTCACTTGGAGAAGAAAATCCCTATGATCGTTGCTCTGATACCAAATGTTATGATCCAACACCTTAAAATGATTAAAATTAAATGAGCATAATTAAAATGGGAAACCTCAATATATCCAATTCATAATAGAATATGAGATGAGATAAGTCGATCCTAATACTAGGTCTCCTTGGTACATATATAGGAGACATATGGTACAATTATAGTCAAAGGCTACAATAAAGGGTTCCAGCCAAAATAAAATTATAACACTATAAAAATACTAATTCAATATATAGGGATTAATAATGGGTTCTACACATAACATGGGGCTTTGTCTAGGTCTTAACAGTTTAGTAGAAATATCATCAATATGTAGAGTGGCATCCATAGGATCCAGAGAAACCCCAAAAGTTACTTCCATGGAAATTGTTTCATCTGTTTCTTGGTCATATTCATGTGAAGCATAACATGAAAAAGTACATTATGGCCAACCTTTCCTGATATTTTTGTGCATTTTACTTCCTCCAGTTAGAATATAATAGATAGTGCAAAATCTTAATTTCCTTCTTTTATTTGTGATTACGTTTTAATATTGTGCCATAAGAAGGTTTCAAATGGTGCTTACATGGAAAAATGTTGATCTTCTTCTTGGCTTTTGACTTGGCCACCTCAATTATCACTAGATACTATGTTTCATCCTCTTCAACACTATCTTGAAAATTGTGTATTGGATTATGAGTAAATTCTTCAATATGTTCCTCAAGATGCTCCTAGGAAGGAGAAAATACTTGTGTAGGTACTATTTCAGCTAACTCGTGTTCTTCATATTGGTTCTTGTATGACAATAAAAAATTCTCCAATATTTGACTTGGTCATACTCTTAGGATGATCTAGAAGGATGACCTATTTATACTTCCTCCTTTTAATTGTTGGGGGGCCAACTTCAGGGTCATCATGAATTTTTATAGGGGAAAAAGGGTATTGTTGTCTAACTGTGAACCCTTTGAATTCAATTCCATCATGTTATTCTCCTATTATTTGTACCTTATCATCCACTTCTTTAGTTTCTTGAGATTCTGATTTTTCTTGAAATTCCTCTATTGGATCTTATTCTTCTTCTTACTTTATAGATTCATCTTCATATTGATCTTATTTTGTTGGATTTTATTCTTCTTTTATATGAGACATGTGTATAAAATCCTCCCAGATAAAATGTGTATGAGAAAGAACATAAAGTATTAGTATCTTAATCAAGCCATTATGAGTGACACTAGTAATAGGGTTTTGGATTGACCTAGAATTATGAGCCACCAATTGGAGTGGCCACAATATAAAATAAGGAATATCAATTAGTCTTTCATTACTTAAATGATTCAACAACTTGAAATGATAACCATATAGATGGGTATGGAACCCTTCGAAAGTGAGACATTTATGAAATAAATAATCCATGTCATCCCATGGTCATCTTAATGATGTCCTTATGAAGCCTTTTCCTCCATATTGGACAACCCCATTACCAACCAAAAAATCAATGTGGCCTTGGTTATATGTCACTTACCATTCAAACCAAAACTATCCAATTTGGGGTAGACATGTTCCTCTAGATATGATTTCTTTGGTAACTTTAATGCACAACCCTTGAATTATAACAATGGGGAGCTAGGACTTAAGTGTAAACTCCAATGCAATAAAATTTTCAAACCCCATGTAATAGCTTCAAATAGGTGAGAGAACCCACATCTCAAAATATTTGAAGTGCCTCAATGTGATTACATAGTCATGATAAAGTGAGGGGCTCATGTATGACTATAAACCCTCTCATTATTCCAAGAAATAGGTATGGAGTGGTATCAAGGATATTATCAACACAAATTTGTAGAAAATAAGAGTAATGGAAATATTATCAACAACAAAATTTCGTAGAAGAGTGATAGAAAGGATAGAGAAACAATTACTAAATTTGGAAAAAAATGAAGGTGGTGACCGACATAATGTAGGTGATGACATTGAAATCGAAAAATCATGGAATAGCTAGTGGAGTAATGGAAAGGAGTGGGGTGATGGTGGAATAAATGGGAAATAATATCGGGAAGTCACATTGGCATTGGAGTAAAATTTGGATGGAAACAAGTGAATCACGTGCACCATGGATGACTAGATGTCCTCACACCAAGTAAAATGGTAGTCCAACATGGAAACCAATGTAAACTAGAAATTCATAAGATAATACATACCTTTGTACTTACCCACAAGGCATGAAATGATGGATACATTAAGTTACAAGACTAATGACAACCTCCATAGAAAACAAAACAATTATATGGAATGGAACAAAACCCATGGATCAACAACAAGTTATAGAACCAAATTAACGTATGGGGATCCTTAACAATTCATAGAGAAAAACATGTCTTAAATATCCATAACAAATATTGGAACAGTTCTCAAGGATCCACAACAATCGTCAAAGACGAGATGGTGTAAGGATATATATAAGTTGTGTAAAAGTATATGTAGCAATCGATAAACAAGAACATGATTGATAGAAATGGAAGAATATAACAAGTTCGACAACCTACAACAAACATCCATTTGTGACTACTCCAGTAAACATCCATTTATGCCATAGAAAGGTTCCAAATGGTCCTTACCTGGAAAAATATTAACCTTCTTCTTGGTTTTTGACTTTCTCACCTCAATTATCAATAGATACTATGTTGCATCCTCTTCAAAGATATCTTGAAAATTGTGTATTGGACTATGAGGAATCTCTTCAATATGTTCCTCAATATGATCCTAGGAAGGAGGAAATACTTGTGTAGAAACTATTTCTTCTACCTCTTTCTCTTCCTATTGGTTCTTGTATGACAATAACAATTTATTCAATAGTTGACCCAATCCTCTTTATATTTCATCCTTTTCATTGTTGAGGGGCCAAGTTCAGGGTCATCATACATTTTTATAGGGGAAAAAGGGTCTTCCTCTATAACTGGGAACCCTTTGAATTCAATTCCATCATGTTATTCTCCTATTATTTGTACTTCAACATCCACTTATTTAGTTTCTTGAGCTTCTACTTTTTCTTGAAATTCCTCTATTGAATCCTATTCTTGTGCTTCCTCTATATACTTCATCTTCACCTTGATCTTATTTTATTGGATTTTCTTATTATGTTATATGAGTTATGTGTATAAAATCCTCCCAAATATGTGTATGAGAAAGAGAATCAAGTACTAGTAGCTTAATCAAGCCATGATGAGTGACACTAGTAATAGGGTTTTGGGTTGAACTAGAATTATGATCCATCAATTGGAGTGACCACAATAGAAAACAAGGCATATTAATAAATCTTTCATGCCTTAAATGATTCAACAACCTAAACTGATAACCATATAGATGGTTATGGAACCATTCACAAGTGATATATTTATAGAACAAATAAACCATATCATACCATGGCCATATTAATGATGGACTTATGACTTATTTTCCTCCACATTGGACAACACCATTACCAACCAAAAAAAAAAATGTGTCCTTGGTTATATGTCACTTGACGTTCAAACCAAAACTCTTCAGTTTGGGGTAGACCTGTTACTCTAGATATGCTTTCTCTGGTGAATTTAATGCACAACCCTTCAATTATAGCAATGGGGAGATAAAACTTAAGTGACAACTCTAATGCAATAAAATTTTCAAACCCCTATAATTGCTTCAAATAGGTGAGAGAAGTTGCATTTCAAAATATTTGAAGTGGCTCGAGGTGGTTACAAAGTTGGGATAAAGTGAGGGGCTCATGTATGACTATAAACCCTCTCATGATGCCAAAAAATAGGTTTGGAGTGGTAGCAATCGATATTAGAAACATAGATTTGGAGAAAATAAGAGTAATGGAAAGATGAGAAACAACAAAAAATCATAGAGGAGTGACAAAAATCATAGAGAAAAAATCATAGAGGAAACAAGTTAAGGTGGTGACCGACATAATGTTGGTGATGACAATGAAATGAAAAAATCATGGGATGACTAGTGGAGTTATGGAAATGAGTGGGGTGATGGTAGAATAACGGGGAAATAATATCAAGAAGTGACATTAGCGTTGGAGTATAAGTTGGATGGAAACATGAGAATCACATCCACCATGGACGACTGGATGTCCTCACACCATGTAAAATGATAGGCCAACCTCGACATGATGAGATGGAAGTTGGATGAGGGAAAGTGATTCTCATACATCAACATGTAAATCAATGTAAACTAGAAATGCATAGGATAATCCATACCTTTGTACTTACCTAGAAGGCATGAAATGATGGTTGCATTAAGTGACAAGACTAATGACAACCTCCATAGCATCAAAACAATTATGTGGAATGGAACAAAACCCATGGATTAACAACAAGTTCTAGAACCAAATTAACATATGAGGATCCTTAAAAATTCATATGGAAAATCATATCTTAATGATCCATAAAAAATATTGGAACAATGCTCAAGGATCCCCAACAATCGTCAAATAAGAGATGGTGTAAGGATATATAGAAGTTGCATAAAAGGATATGTAGAAATTGATAAACAAGAACACGTTTGATAGCAATGGTGGAATATAACAAGTCCAACAACCTACAACAAACATCCATTTGTGACTACTCCAACCTTAATTTCCTTCTTTTATTTGTGATTATGCTTCAATATTGTGCCATAAGAAGGTTTCAAATGGTGCTTACCTCGAGAAATGTTGATCTTTCTCTTGGATTTTGACTTGGTCACCTCAAGTATCAATAGACACTATGTTTTATCCTCTTCAACACTATCTTGAAAATTGTGTATTATACTATCAGGAAGATCTTCAATATGTTCCTCAAGATGCTCCTAGGAATGAAGAAATATTTGTGTAGAAACTATTTTTGCTACCTCTTGTTCTTCTTATTGGTTCTTGTATGACAATAACAATGTCTTCAATAGTTGACCTAGTCCTCCTCCTCTTAGGATGAGTTATAAGGATGATATATTTATACTTCCTCCTTTTCATTGTTGATGGGCCAACTTCAGGGTCATCATGAATGTTTATAGGGGAAAAGGGGTATTCCTTTATAATTGGGCACCCTTTGAATTCAATTCCATCATGTTATTCTCCTATTATCTGTACTTCATCATCCACTTCTTTAGTTTCTTGAGATTATACTTTTTCTTGAAATTCCTCTATTGGATCCTATTCTTGTGCTTCCTCTATAGATTCATCTTCATCTTGATCTTCTTTTGTTGGATTTTCTTCTTTTCTTATTTGAGGCATGTGTATAAAATGCTCCCAAATA
The DNA here is from genome assembly GCA_009831015.1 of Picea engelmannii. Classification (NCBI taxonomy): domain Eukaryota; kingdom Viridiplantae; phylum Streptophyta; class Pinopsida; order Pinales; family Pinaceae; genus Picea; species Picea engelmannii. Next base: position 716,610 of record ML779420.1, read on the forward strand.
TAACATGTATGAGAAAGGGCATCCAATACTATTATCTTAATCAATCCATGATGAGTGACACTAGTAATAAGGTTTTTTATTGACCTATAATTGTTAGACATCAATTGGAGTGAACACAATAGAAAATAAGGCATATTAATCAGTATTTCATGCCTTAAAGGATTCAACAACTTGAATTGATAACCGTATAGATAGGTATGGAACCCTTCACAAGTGAAATATTTAGAAAATAAATAAGCCACATCATCCCATGGTCATCTTAATGATGGCCTTATGAAGTGTTTTCCTCCATATTAGACAACCCCATTACCAAACAAAAAATCAATGTGGCCTTGGTTATATGTCACTTTGTGTTCAAACCAAAACTCTTCATTTTGGGATAGACCTGTTACTCTAGATATGCTTTCTTTGGTAAATTTAATGTGCAACTCTTGAATTATATCAATGGGGAGATAAAAATTAAGTGCAAACTCCAACTCAATAAAATTTTCAAACCCCTATAATCGCTTGAAATAGGTGAGAGAATCTACATCTCAAAATATTTGAAGTGCCTCAAAGTGGCTACATAGTTGGGATAAAGTGAGGGGATCATGTATGACTATAAAACCTCTCATGATGCCAAGAAATAGGTTTGGAGTGGTAGAAATGGAGATTATCAACACAGATTTCGAGCAAATAAGAGTAATGGAAAGATGAGAAACAATGAAAAGTTGTAGCAGAGTGATAGAAAGGACATAGCAACATTTACTAAATTTGGAAAAAAATGAAGGTGGTGACTAACATATTGTCAATGATGACACTGAAATGGAAAAATCATGGAATGATTGGTGGATTCATCGAAAGGAGTGGGGTGATGGTGGAAGAAATGCGAAATAATATTAGGAAGTCACAATAGTGTTGGAGTAGAAGATGGATGGAAGCAAGTGAATCACATGCACCATGGATGAGTGGATTTCCTCACAACAAGTAAAATGATAGACCAACCTATACACGATGACATGGAAGTTGGATGGGGGAAATTAGTTCTCATACATCAACATGTAAATCAATGTAATCTATAAATGCATAGGATAATCCATACCTTTGTACTTACCCACAATGCACGAAATGATGGCTGCATTATGTGACAAGACTAATGGAAACCTCCATAGCATCAATTTATTTTTTTGGAATGGAACATAAACCATGGATCAACAACAAGTACCATAACCAAATTAATTTATGAGGATCCTTAACAATTCATAGAGAAAAACATGGCTTAAGGATCCATATAAATATTGGAACAATGGTCAAGGATCCACAAAAATCGTCAAAGAAGAGATGGTGTGAGGATACATATAAGTTGTGTAAAAGGATATGTAGCAATCGATAAATAATAACATGATTGATAGCAATGGTGGAATATAACAAGTCTAAGAACCTACAACAAACATTAGATATGGAGCAAACAATTGGATCTGCAACATGAAGACAATTAGTGAGAAAATCAAGTTTTTTTCTTTTTTCTTATATATATACAATTTCAAATATTGTTCATGAGAAAGTTGATTTTTAAATTATATTTTTCCAATTATGCCATAAAAGGGGTTTTCACAACTGATTTTGTTTTTTTTAAAGAAAGACAAAGAAAATCAAGTGGTGGAAAGTATAGGTGGCTTAGCAATTGTACCAACAATCTCAATATCATATCAAATATAAACCTATTTGATTAATGAATCCTTAGGCAATGGATTTTGATATATCCTTAGGATATGGTCATTAGCCATGAGAGGCATTTTGTCTTTTCCAATGGTAAACAACATTATAGAACCATTGTCATAAACAATACCAATCTTATATGGTCCCAACCAATGAATGAAAAACTTACCTTTGAAATATTTGAACCTAGAATCATCTAAGAGGGTCCAATATCCAATATGGAACTTGTTCTTCTTGATGAATTATTCATAACACACTACTCTTTGTTGCTAGACAATAGACATTTGGTGCAAAGCATCCTGACAAATTTAATCAAGGTCGTTGATCTAGTTTAGGTGGTCCTTTTTAGCTTCTAATAAGTCGAATCCTACTTGCAACATAGTTTTGTGTGTCTTTACTTCAAACTAAAGGGGAATTATTTGATTCTTACCATACATGATCTCATAAGGGGTGAATACTATGGTGTTTCACTAAGTGGTGTGGTAATCCATAGATATTTTAGAAGCCTTCCAACCCAATCCTTGGAATTAATCTACACAATCTTGGTCAATATGCATTATATAACTCTATTGGTGACTTCCACTTTCCCATTGGATTGTGGGTGGTATGGTGTAAATGTCATGTGTTGAATCTAGTACTACTTTGTGATGGCTTGAATTAATTTGGAAGTAAACTAGGTTCCCTTATCTGTAACAATTTCATTTGGCACACCAAAATGGACAAATATCTCCTCATAGAAAAAATATACTACTTCTTGTCCTATGGCCATTGGAAGGTCTTAAGATTGAAATCATTTGGTGAAATAGTAAATGAAAACCAACATATGAGATTTATGTCTCGATAGAGGGTTAGTGGGACCCAAAAAATAGAGCATGTTTCTTAAAAGGGTCTAGCATGAATTGAGTCTGAAGTGTCATTACATTAAACTAAATAGGTTGTACCAATCTTTGAAAACTATCACAACTTCGCATGTACTTCTTTGTATCTCAGAAAATTATAGGCCAATAATAGCCTAGATACAAAACCTTACATCCAGTCCTTTTATTAACAAAGTGGCCTCCACAAGGTTCATCATGCCAATCTTTTAGGATGTCATAAATTGTATCCTCTCTAACATAAGGTTAGATTATCAGAACCAGACCTGTGTGAAAGAGGTAACCTTGAACACATGGGTACATTTCACTTTGTTTGATAATCTTAAGTCTTTCCTTCGGTGAGATATCTTCCATAAGTTTTCCTATAGAGAAATAATTAGTAGTATCTACAAACCACAACATGTTCATAGATAATGTGAATAGATGTTCATAAGGAATAACATCTTTTACAATAATGGAATACTCGTCATTCTTAATTCTTGAAAGAAATTCAACAACAACATTCTCCCTTATAGGATTATTTATTATGGTGATGTCAAACTCCTAAAACAATAATAACCACCTAGTCACTCTACCATTAGTAATGGATTTATTCATTAAATAATGAATGGAAGAATGATAAATATGTACAAATACATGATATGTGGTAATATCGCGCTAAAATTTATTAATTGAATACACTACCACAATAAATTCATTTTTAGTCATTGTGTAATTCAATTCTGCATGTGCAAGATTGTTGCTAATAAAGTAAAATTCATAGGGATTTTGTTCTTATTTCAATACAAGGACTACCCCAATGGATGTTTCCAAAGAATCTAAGGATATATGAAATTACAAAGACCAATTCAGTCCCCTTAACATTGGTGCTACAGACAATTTTTTTTTCAAGACTTCAAAATCATATTGGTATTGGCTAGTCCAAGAAAATTCTACATCCCTGGAAAGTAAAGAAAACATAAGAGATGCAATTTTGGTCAAAATTCTAGTAAAGCAATGATCATGACCAAATAGTCCTAAAAACATGTGAACATATTTTTATGTTTTGGGAACAAGAAGATTGGATATTATCTCATTTTGTTTGGATCCACTTTGATTCTAGTGGGAGAAATATGGTGTCCAAGAACTATCCCTTCAATGACTAAGATAAAATTTCTCATGACTAAGATAAAATTTAGTTTCTTTACATTGATTGGGAACTTAACTTTCTCCATATTGAATAAATCTTCATCGAGCATGTTACCATAAACTATAAATCTATCCATATATACTTCTACATAATCATGAACCAAATCTTAAAAAGATACCAATAATAGCCTACTGAAATGTAGTAGGTCCATTACAAAGACCAAAGGGAAATACTTTGTAAGAAAATGTTCACGATGGCTAGGTAAAGGTGGTATAATATTGGTCCTCTAGGGTAATTTGGATCTGATTATATGCCCTGAACCCATCGAGGAAATATAAGTACTCCTTTCCTATTAATGTACCAAGGAATTGATTGTTGAAAGGTAGAGGAAAATGGTCTTTTGAAGTAGCTTTGTATATTTTTATGTAATATATGCAAATATATCATTTACCATTTTTATTAGTAACAATTACAAGGGGTGAAACACATTAGCTATCAGAAATGGGATAGATGAAATTTGTGTTTAGTAATTTTTTGCACCTCATCTTTCACTATCTCACACAATACCGATTTCATTGGATGTTGGAGTTTTCAAATAGGTCGGAAATTATTTCTAATATAAATATGGTGAGTGCGAAGATTGAGATGAATTCCCTTTATATTAGTATACTCCCATGAAAATGAATCAAAATGATTATATAACACCTCAATTAGTTGTTTTTTCTATGCACCTTCTAGCATAGGATTGATATTGAGTGTTCTTCCTAAATTAATATCTATTAGCATACTATTTGTTTCAAATATAGTGTAGAGATAAGAAGACATAGAATTGAATTATGATGATATAGAAGAGAATGAAAATACTTATTCTTAAATGTGCATGATATGATTAGTAGGTGAATACGGATCAGTTATGAGATCACAAATGAGATCATCTTCATCCTTCTATTTAAAAGAGAAAGAATAATTAATCCTGAGCAATTGTTGGACATATTAATCATCAAGATCCCCATTCCCTACCCACACAAGAATTTCTTGATCATATATAGGATTTGCGAGAGGATATAAGGTGAGTTTCTTGGTGGAATTTCCATGGGATATAGTCATGTATCTAATATAGGAGTTGTTAGTGGCTAACCATGGCCTACCTAAGATTAAGAGATAACCCCCAAGGTTGGATTTTGGTTGCAGAACCATAAAGTCTGTTGGATACTCCCAAGAATCTACAAAAATTACCACATCCTTTAGGATGCCTTTATTATTGACATTAGATCGATCATCCATTTGGATAACTATAAGAGTTTATCATAAGTCAGTGAATTTAAGTTTCTCTATAGTCTCTTAGGTCATGATATTTATGGAATCCCCTAAATCAATTAAGGTGTTTGCAATCTAGATACTATTAATGTAAACATAAATAATATGACTACAAATATATGTATACCTTAACAGTTGGAGGATCCTTCTTCTTCCTACTAGAATCCTTTACACATAACTCTCGAACATTTTTTCCATATATGGGTAAATATTTGATGGCTTGAAATAGTGGGATCTTGACACATATATTTTTTAAATCCCCATGGAAGCCAAACTCAATCTAGACGATTTATTTTTTTATACTTAACCTGTTCAGATAGGGATGATGTTGTGAAACACCTAGTTGTGGCTTTTTTTAACTTTCAAGGGAAGTAATCTATGGAGTAATTGGAGAATGGTTGGAAACAAGTTTTTTTATGGATTTTTTCCCAACTTGGTCTTGAACTTCTTCCTTATCATCTAGTGAGATAGTCAAAGAAGTTTAATTATTAAGAATTATCCCTAATATTAAGTGAACATCCTCACAGTTGACAAGAGAAATGGAATAAGTAAGAAGGACCTTGAACTGTACCGAGCGATCCAGTTTTCTAAGATCACTTTTATGTAATGAAACAAATTTTCTCATTCTCTTCATTACTTTCTTGATACATAGATTTTAATATTAACAAAGAAGGGTAGCTATCAGTGGTACGATTCTACTAACAAATGCTACATACTTCAACATTATTCAATGGGAATTGCCTCAAGGGGTGATTTTTCCTACATTTGGAGAAAAATATGGATAATCCCACTTAGCTTCTTCTTGCTTATTCCTACTTCTTATTTACCTACTGTAGTGACTCCACTACTAAACCCAACAATTCAAAAAAAAATTGGTACCAAATAAATCAAATGCATACACAATAAAAATTCCCAAGCAATTAATAACATTCTTAAAATATGACGCAGGTAAATTAACATTCACACATCAACATACAACTACTTAAAACTCAGAGTAAGATCATAAAAAAAATCCCATAATTGAATGCAACACATTGAGGATTTGCATGCATTAACATCGTTATTAATAAAGCCAATTAGACAATACACAACAACATATAATTTACTCAATAACACAACATATGCACAACAAATAAATGTCATAAATAAGAACAAAAATAAATAGATAGAAACACTTATCTTCTATCAACAATTGTGAAACTGGATATGAGGGGTGGATTTCCTTCACAACCATATATTTTCTGATCCAAATATCAACATAAAATCACCCCCAAACTGGGGCTACAAATACAAAATAAAGTGTGTTTCTCTTGTGTCCACTCACAACCCAATACAACCCACAACAAGTTAATTTTCCTACAGTTATCCCAATCCACCAACTCTCTTCCCCTCAACTTGCACAACCTAAGGAATGGGATCCCCCTTCAATACACATAGTCCCTCATCCCTTCCCACTTACCTCTAGGGATCCAACATAGGTTGGATGGGACTCTCTCTTGTTGGGGACTCTAGGGATTTCAACTACAACATGAAAACATCACAACAACAAGCTCATTGTTGTAGGTTAATTTCTCACAAAAAATATCACTCTATAGGACTAACAACATGATTCTTCATGAATTTACAACTCCAACCAACTGCCATAGATTCCGACTATGGATTCCTTCAAGCTCCAACACTTTGCACTCCCTTACTGCTCCAAAAACTACATGAAGAAACTTCCTACCATATCCATTCGAATTTCCATTTTTCCCATGCATATTGACTCTCACGTTCCCCAATTTTGATTGTGATAATCCCCCATGCTCTCATAACTATGAGATCTGACTTTCCACACCAACCTTCTTACATGTGTTTAATTGTTGTCTTTGGGAACACTCAAAAGAAAAAAAATAGAAGGTTATACACAATAATTATTTTATGGAAGGTGGTTTGGAATTAATACACATTAATAATTCCCCCTTGGGCCCCCACTTAGACCCTCTTATTTCTTGTGGAAACTTATCCTACCATTACTCTATTTGTTTCCATATACAACCAATGTTACATTTTATTTTATTATTACAATATACAATGTTTACAAATTACATAGTCGCTCCAACGACCATACATCGTATTTACATTACATATCACTAATCCAAGGATTAAAAATGAGGATGTTACATTCCCCTTCCCCAACAATTTGTACCATCCTCGATGCATAACAACATGCCAATATACATGTACATAATTTTACAACACAATAAATGATACTTTTACAAGTTCACAACACCTACAAAAATTCCAACAAATAATCTTTTGTTCCCCGCAACCTACACAACCCAATGATGTGTACATGTTTCTCTACACTAAAATACCTTAGGATGTACCACTTCACTTTAGGGATGCATTATGGATCAAATATGAATTATCTAAGATGTGGCTCTAGGAACTCTAGCTGCCAAAATAGAGTCTTATAGACTTATATATAGTGCACATGCAATTCTCTTCAAAGTTCACAAAAAATTTCAAGTAATGTTCCCATGTGGTCTCCTCATGCTCCCACATGGGGTCTTTAGGACCATAGAAGGTCCTATAGATGTGTACCATGATGATGGATTTTTTCCCGAGCCCTTTGAATTTCTAGTCCAGGATGTGCACTAGTTCCTCCTAAAAGTCCCCTTTATGCTCAGCTTGGATCATAGTCCAATCAATCATGTGGTTAGGATCAAGCACGTATTTCTTCAATAAAGACACATGAAACAAATTGTGAATTTTCATGGATGCATGAAATGTAAGAATGTATGTGATTGGGCCTATCTTTTTTAGAACTTCAAATGACCCATAGTATATCTTTTCCAACTTTGGGCAACGCCCCAATCTTAGTGAGGTCCTTTTTTTCTTTAATTTTAAAAACACACTCTCACCCACTTTGAATTCCTTTTATGTTGTGATTTTATCTACACAAATATTTTGTCTATCCCATGCAACTTTTAAATTCTTCCTGATATTTACCATCTATTATTCCATGTCCTTTAGCAATTCTGACCCAATAACTTCTTTTTCAACTGGGTTATCCCATCTCACTAGTCTGTTATATTTCCTTCCATACAAGGCTTCAAATGGGCTCATCTTCAACATTTCCTGATACCCATTATTATAAGAAAATTGAACTAGATGCAGGTAGTATTCCAACTTAGACAACTTGTCCATCACATGCATTCTCAACATATATCCAATTATCCAGTTGGTCCTCTTTGTTTTCCCATTAAACTTTGGATGATATTATATATTGAAATTCAAATTAGTTAGAAATCCCTTAAATAACCCCTTCCAAAAGTTGGAGGTGAACTTGGGATCTGTTGGCAGCCCTACATAATTTTTGCCTTTTAAAGTGACAAATGACAATTCTTGTAGCTACCAACACCTTCTTATGTAAATATTGCTATTTGTAGGTGACTATTCAGTTGTAAAAAGGATGTTTTGATTATTCCTATTTATTTTTATCTTGTGTTTCCATGCTTCATTCATGACTGAAAGCATGAATGAAGCATTAAAATTGAAAATCAAATTGTTATTATATCCAAGGCTTGGTCTTTATGTAGGGTCAATGTTATTACAACTCTTTTAATGAATATTGTTTTCTTTTGAAGCTTATCATATGTCAATAAAACATTTGTCTTGAGATGATCCTGTAATACAAACCATATCTTGAGTACTTTGTAAATACATCAAGAACAGATTAGCATTAAAACTACAAGCTTCTTCATTTCTTGATAGATCACGATTCGATCTTAAAATCCTTTGATTGGTATTTTAATTGTTGGGTCACATCCTCTCCTAACCTTGGCAAATCAAAGTGACCATTACATATGATGAGATTCAAACTCGGTCATACTCTGTACTCTGTTTGAAGTGGCAGTTTGAATCGATAGATCCATCATTCCAAGCTAAAGTCTAGGGTTTCGTTCTGTACTCTAAAACATTCATTTCCAGAAACACAAATTTCATGATTGAAACCCCAATTTCTTATGTTATGGTTTCCCTGGTGTGTTCCTAGTTTTGTTTCCATCATTTTAGCTCAGGATTACCTCCTACCACTACCATCTAAACCCACAGTTGGTCCGAGTCACTTTTTTTTACAGTCTATTCAATCCTGTTTTTTCTTGCCAAAGACACATTATTGAGGGAGTGTTTCGGAGCCAACCGTGATGATTTAGATCAAACCCTTTAAAACCCAGAACTGAAATGGGCCCATTTACCTATTGAAATAATGTAACTGCAAAGAGTATTGTTATTATTATTGTTATTTTATTCATAGGATTAATCCCCATTGTGGATTAATCATGTCGGTTATTGTAATAGGACCAAATCCCCTTTTGCGGATTGGTCAATAGATAATTATAATAAGCAGAATAAGAAGTCGGCCCCAACAGTTAATTAAGAGACCCATAAATATAATAAAGGTGGGTTTACCCACCCATATTGAGAAGTTGGCCCTGCCTATGAAGAGACACTTCACACATGCCAGAACTTGTATAAATACATGAGTCTAGCGCCTCATTTGAACACAACTCACTTGCTCATTCTCTTATGAGGAAAGCTGCAATTACTAGTTGGAGAGAGGGAGAAGAGTGGAGCATCTCTTGGAGAGGACTATTTGTATTGGTTTGAGTTATCTCTTGAACATTGTATAAGCTATTTATGATAAGGAAGTTTTTGTTGGGTTTTCTTCCCCTAGAGGGTTTCCCAGGATAAATGTTGTGTCTCTTGTGAATGTGTATTTCTCAGTGATCTTGTTCTTATGATGCTCGTATCTATTGAAATGCAAAGAAATATAATAATGGAATAAACATTAACATGGTATCAGAGCCAACCTGAAGAAAGCACAATTTGCAAGAGGAAAAACGTCACTGTTACCGTACCCAAAAATTAGGGTTTTGCAAAAGTGAATATTTTCAGCTCCCTAACCACCTAGAAAGTTGCACCCTCCCCCAAGGATCTTTTTGGCACTTAGAGTGCACCTTTTAAGTGGGTAGATCTCCTGGAAAGTGAAACCGTAGTTTCACAAAGTACCAGAAAACCAGAAAACCAGAGTACTAGAAGTACCAGAAGTGCTAGAGTACCAGAAGTACCAAAAAACTAGAAGCACCAGTCAGAAATCCACAGATCATATTTGAATGGGTACAAGTTGGATTTTTGAAAATCTAACTGCACCAACTAACTCGCCTCAGCTCAGGGCACCTATCCCTTGGATCAGAATTTCAAAATTTGAAGTTTGAAAAATTCGGGTTTCCTCATAAAACCCTAAGTTGCAGTTGCAGTTGCAGTCTCAGAACCAGTTGCAGTACCTGTTGCAGTTGCAGCTGTAGAACCAGTTGCAATCACCCTTGAAATTTTCTCAAGAGTTGGAAATGATTACCGCTACTACTAGATGGAGCCACTACCTTGAAATGCTATCCGAGGTATGTACTCACATATGGTTAATGGTTAAACCCTAAAGAGTATTTGCAGGGGAAGGGATCTTTTTCCATAGATCCATAAGGATCTCAAGATCCAACACATTCAGAGGAATGATGCAACCTAGGTTTGATTATTCTAATATGCATCTATTTTTTATGAAATTATCTTGATCAGTGTTGCATGTTGAAGCTATGATCAAATCATTAGAAGGATTAAAATTTGATCATAGAGCTTATCCTCTAACCTAACCTTTTGTCAAGATAGCATATTGTCTTAGTACAATAGACAAGTTGAAGAAAGTACTCATCACTTGAGTGAAGGAGACCTGGAAGAAAAGAAAGCACTCACTCTTGAGGACAAGGCTCCAGGTTTGATTAATCAAGATTCAAAGGTACACATGACAAGCTAATGAATTTAGTTGAGATAGAAATTGTCATAAAGTATTATACTTGATAACATGTGAGAATACTTTGTCTGATATGACTAACACCTCCTCTAGGAGAAACCTCGTGTGTTAGTTTCAAATTTCCATGGAAGAATGCTTGGTCACAACACTAAGAGAGTGTTGACCCCATTTCATATTGTATTCCTTACCTTTAATCTTTTCTAAATTATAAGTAATAAGCTCTAAAGGAGCTACTATGATGATTGTTCGTGCTATTGCTTTATATTATCAAGAAGGATATTATTCTTTCTTGTTGTTTTTTTGACCTTGCTCCAGGTCACATGAGGAAGCTATAGCAAAGGTTGCAGAAGGAAACATACTAAAGAAGAAATCATAAATGAAGCAATCATCGGTGGAAAAGAAGAAGGTGGGTCACTCAGAAGCTTCCATGACCCACGCTATTGAAGAATCCATGTGGACTCTAGAAGATTAGCTCACATCAACTACTAGGCACTACCATACATATGCAAAGTTGTCACAGGTTTACCAGAACTCAAAGGTGACCATGAAGGCGTATGAGATGAATGTGCACAAGGGAAGAACGTCAAGAACCCATTTTCGAAGAGGGACAACAAGGCAGAAGGAGTCCTAGAACTCATTCATTCAGATGTATGTGGCCCAATGCCATCATCCTCCAATAATGGGTATGTATACTATTTATCATCCATTAATGATTATTCTCGTAAAATACCTGGATATATTTGAAGTATTCAACAAGATCAAGGAATTCAAAGCCTTGATAAGAGAACCCTTCTGTAAGGAAGATTAAGATACTCAGGTCAGAAAATGGAGGAAAATATACCTCAAAAGAATTCGTGATTATCTGTAAAGATGTTGGGATCAAGATCTCCAAAAAAACGTTGTAGCTGAATGGAAGAACAGAACCATGCTGGAAGCTGTGAAGATCAAGATCTTCCTATGTGCTTATGGGCAGAAGCAGCAATGACAACTGTTTATGTGCAGAACCGATTTCCCCATAGTGCATTTGGGCTCAAGACACCAGAAGAGATGTTCACCGGAAAGAAGCTAGAGGTAAGCCATCTCAAAATATTTGGCTATACAGTGTTTATTTGTATACCGAAAGAGAAAAGAAACAAACTGGAACCCTTCAGGAAAGAAGGGAATATTTGTGGGGTCTCCAAGGCCTTCATAATCTACATACCAGGTCACCGCCACATTGAGATTAGCAGGGACGTGACCATTGATGAAGAAGCAACACTTAAGAAATCAAGAAGATGCCATCTTGAAGAAGTATATGAAGAGGAACCTGTAAATCCCAGGTTTGTAGATTTTATGAGGGAGGTTCCTAGAGCTGCAGAACCAGTGAGGGAAGTCGTAACTTTCCCTGATAAGGAACTTCTAGAAGACCATGATATAGTAGAAGTTCAATAACCTCCTCAAATGACCTTCTCCCATAAAATAAAGCCTGCTTGGGAAAGAGAGCTTATTCAAGATGGAGATAATTATGGTGTTCTAGAAGGAACCTCGAGACAGGTGAAAAGACCAAATCCATTCTCTAGTTACACAGCTTTGATATGTGATCTCCCAGATGAAGAGCCTACCTGCTCTGAAGAAGCCATTCAAAGAAAAGAATGGGTAGATGCCATGATAGAGGAATACCAATCCATAATGAAGAACGAAGTATGGGAAATAGTTCCCAGATCGAAGAATAAAGATGGGGTATCCTACAGATGGCTCTTCAAAATAAAACATGTTGTTGATGGAAGTATTGAGAAATATTTGTCGCTCGTGGATTTTCCCAGAAGGAAGGTATTGACTATGAAGAGACATTTGCTCCTGTGGCCAGATACACTTCGATCAAAACCATTATATCTCTTGCTGCCAAGATGAAATGGAAGCCGTACTAGATGGACGTGAAGACAACTTTCCTGAATGGTGTTATCGAAGAGGAAGTGTATATAGAGCAACCCCAAGGATTTGAGGTTGAAGACAGGAAGTCTCATGTCTGCCGATTGAAGAAATCCTTATATGGATTGAAGCAAGCTCCCAGAGCTTGGTATGGACGTATAGACAATTTATTGATGAGCTTAGGCTTTACCAAGAGTAAATAAGACTCAAATATCTACTTCAAAATTATGGATAATGAACCACTAATATTACTACTGTATGTGGATGACTTATTCTTAACTAGAGAAGAAAATCTCGTCGCTGAATGTAAAAAGAGACTTGCCGTAGAATTTGAAATGAAAGACCTTGGTCTAATGCATTACTTCTTAGGCCTTGAGGTATGGTAGAGTCTAGAAAGAATCTTCCTTAACCAAGGGAAGTACACGATCGAAATCTTAAAGAGATTCGACATGCTAGAATGCAAGTCCATGAATACTCCCATGGAAGCGAAGCTGAAGCTATTAGTCGATAGTTCATCAGATTTGATAGATGCCACACTATACAGATAGATTATTGGATCATCGATGTACCTGAAGAACACCAGACCAAACATCTGTTTTGCAGTGAACACCTTGAGTCAGTTTCTGGTAGAGCCCAGACGTGTTCACCTAGTGGCTGTAAAACATGTGATTGTTGGAAAATTCAGTTAACAGACAACGAATCAGCGTATACTTGTCATTGATGGAAAGTACAATTGTGGTTGCAGTGATGGTTTGAGTACAACAACAATGAATAGCAGCGCAGAAATAATCGAGAGGAGAAGAGTCAGTGACCGTTGGATCTCATTCAATTTTTTTCCGAAAGGACGACAACCGTCAGTTTTGTAGAAGCTGCGAGGGAGATAAGCCATCAGGAGATCGAATTTATCAAGGTCATGAGAACCGAGACATTGAAAGTCTCAAAATCCCAACATAATTGGGACCGTCCATTTGGAAGGACACATGGCAGCGATCGGGTGCCACCGGGAGAAGCTCGACAGGAGGCTTCATCGGAGAATCGAGGATCGGGACTTTGAAATGTCCAATTCACTTGTCAACAAGAACCCCGAAATCGCGATATCTGATTTCTCGATTTAATCGCAGCCGTTAAAGAAAGATTGAGATATGGACCGTTGATTTTCTTCATCGGAGAATCGGGATATTAGATATCCTGGGAGAAAAGGTTTCGTGCATTGGAAAATCACGGTACGTGATTTCACGATAAGGCCTAGGAGTGTGGGGCCACACCGACTGTCAAGAGGATAGGTGGCAAATTTTAGCAACCGACGAAAGGACCGTTGACAGGTCAATGACCGGGACCCATCGGAGGATCAGGAATTGGAGGATTGTGAGTCCCGTGGACATGCGCATCGTGGTATTGAAAACCCTGATCAGTGGGGGCCAACTGTCAGTATGAAAGGAGCATCGGGATTTGGACGATTGAGAATCACGCGGGTGTATACATTAAGGCATCACAAACCCCGTAGCCCCGACGGGGTAAGGTTGTGGTCACGGAGTGATGGTCACGTTGACAGGGAGCCAAGCTCAGGAGGGCTAGCGTATCAAAGGAGCGTCGGGATTTGGACGATCGGGAATCACGCGGGTGTATGAATTGAGGCATCACAAACCCCGTAGCCCCGACAGGGTAAGGTTGTGGTCACGGAGTGATGGTCACGTTGACCGGGAGCCAAGCTCAGGAGGGCTAGCATATGAAAGTTGCGTCGGGGTTTGGACGATCGGGAATCACGCGGGTGTATGCATTGAGGCATCACAAACCTCGTAGCCCTGACAGGGTAAGGTTGTGGTCATGGAGTGATGGTCACGTTGACCGGGAGCTAAGCTCAGGAGGGCTAGCGTATGAAAGTGATGAAACCCGATTTAAAAGGTAATAATAATGAATATTATCCAATGGTGCGGATAAGGTTTGAATGTGATCGGAGGGTTGTTGTTCTTTCTCACACATTAACTCTTTCAGTTACAAATCCGTTAGTGAAACAGACTCATGATTGAAAATTAGTTGTCGATCAGTTGGTGTTTTAGTTGGCTGAACAGTTGTCGTCAGTTTCTCTAAGAAGTTGGGAAGTTGAAACGTTGTGCCCATGTGTATAAAAGAAGACGAAACAGATTGTGTTTGGTTGGCGGTTCTGGTGAGGAAAGGAATGAAACAGTAAGGAAGAACGCAGAAGAGGATGCGTGGTAGGAAAGGAAGCATATGTGAAGAGTGAAATGAAATGCAAAGCATAATAGCATAGCAAGAGGAAACACAGAGCAAGAGAAAACGCAGAGCATAATAGAAAGATAGATCAGTCTTACATAACAGAGAAAGGAAGTTAAGAATTGGTTTATTTGGGAAATTGTCTGTGTATTCATTATTTTTAGAAACAAGGGAGGTTGGGAGGTTCTCGGGAGGACTGTTTTCCTCAGAGGTTCAAGTGGGAGCTTGAACACAGGAAGTTGTAGCTTCCATCTGGTTGTAGCCAGAGAAACAAGGGTGGTAGGGTGGTGCTAGGGAGAACAAGTGTTCTATGTTATACAGGTTGGAGCCTGTGTAACTGGAAGTCGGTGCTTCCATCCAGTGGGTGCTGGAACATTCAAGAAGTTGGTGCTTCCATCCAGTTGGTGCTGGAATATTCAGGGAGTTGGTGCTTCCTTCTAGTGGGTGCTAGAGAAACCAGAGAGTTGGAGCTCTCAAACAAGTTGCAGCTTGTAAAACAGAGGTAGCAACCTCACATTGAGTTGGTGCTCAATTGTAGATGATGTATAGAATTGAAAAGACTGCCTATCATTTCGAAGAAGAAGAGGTTTTCTCCCTTTATGGTTTTCCTCATGAAAATCTGTCTCTGTGTATACTTTATGTGTGAATCATGTTCTTTATTTTTACTGTCCATATACTGTGTATTGTTGATGATCACTTGAAGAAAGATTAATAAGGTTTTAAAAGGAATAAAATTATTTAAGCTCATAAACAACTGATTCACCCCCCCTCTCAGTTGTTTATAGTATTTCCAACAGTGATGAGGTACCTTAAAGGTACAATGGATTATGGTCTCAACTATGATGGAGATCATGACTTCACATTGAGTGGATATACTGATGCAGATTGGGCAGGAAGTGTTGCAGATAGAAAAAGCACTTCCATATGTTGTTTCAGTTTGGGATCAGCCATGATCCCATGGCAGAGTAGGAAGCAATCCAATATTTCTCTCAGCACAGTGGAAGCAGAGTACATTGACGCATGTTTTGCAAGTTGCGAAGCTATATGGCTTCGAAAGTTGCTGACATGCCTATTTGACTTGGAGATGAGAGGAACCGCGATTCTATGTGACAACCAGAGCTGCATAAAGATGATAGAGAATTCTGTATTCCACGACAGGTCGAAGCACATAGAGATCCGCTATCATTTCATCTGCGACATGGTACAGAGAGGAGGCTTGAAGCTCCAGTACATTAGCACAGATGAACAGGTTGCTGACGTGTTGACTAAGCCTCTATCTTGTGTAAAGTTTGAACACTTTCGAGATAAGATTGGTATAGTCCGAAAGGACCCGCCTTGAAAGGGGGAGCATATATATTTATTCCTTGCTTATGACCTCGCTGTTAGATGTAAAGCAAGATGAGTCATTGCTTCTGACCTGGCTGTTAGATGTAAAGCATGACGCTGTGTGTTCCTTTCTTTTGACCTCACTGTTAGATGTAAAGCAAGATGAGTCATTGCTTCTGACCTCGCTGTTAGACATAAAGAAAGATGAGTCATTGCTTCTAACCTCGCTGTTAGACGTAAAGCATGATGCTATGGATTCCTTGCTTCTTACCTAGCTGTTAGACGTAAAGCAAGATGATTCCTTGCTTTTGACCTCGTTGTTAGATGTAAAGCGAGATGTTGATGTGTTCCTTGCTTCTGACCTCATTGTTAGATGTAACGCAAGATGAGTCATGCTTCTAACCTTGCTTTTAGACGTAAAGCATGACGTTGTGATTCCTCTCTTCTGACCTAGTTGTTAGACGTAAAGCGAGATGATGATATTCCTTGCTTTTGACCTAGTTGTTAGACGTAAAGCAAGATGTGACTGACACTGAACTACCAACTTAATAGCTGTGACATTGAGCCAGTGTAGTACTACCAGCCTAGTGTTGTGATGAGGTATCATTTTTACTGATGCATATTGATGCAGATGATGATGACATTCTTTCGAGAATGACGATGTTGTCGATGAAGAAAACTTTCGATGACTCGTAAATATGTTAGCCAATGTTTGAAGATGATATTGACGATACTATCCTCCTGATGCCACTGATGATGCAGACCTCTCTCGCCTGATGCTATTGAATAATACCCTTCTTGTTAAGGGGGAGTGTTGAAATAATGTAACTTTAAAGAGTATTCTTGTTATTATTGTTATTTTATTCATAGGATTAATCCCCATTGTGGATTAATCATGTCGGTTATTTTAATAGGACCAAATCCCCTTTTGTGGATTGGTCAACAAACAATTATAACAGGCAGAATAAGAAGTCGGCCCTAGCAGTTAATTAAGAGACCTAGAAATATAATAAAGGTGGGTTTACCCACCCAAATTGGGAAGTTGGCCCTGCCTGTGAAGAGACACTTCACACGTGCCAGAACTTGTATAAATACAGGAGGCTAGCGCCTCATTCGAACACAACTCACTTGCTCATTCTCTTATGAGGCAAACTACAATTACCAGTTTGAGAGAGGGAGAAGAGTGGTGCATCTCTTGGAGAGGACTATCTGTATTGGTTTGAGTTATCTCTTGAACATTGTATAAGCTATTTATGATAAGGAAGTTTTTTCTGGGTTTTCTTCCCGTAGAGGGTTTCCCAGGATAAATGTTGTGTCTCTTGTGAATGTGTATTTCTCAGTGATCTTGTTCTTATGATGCTCGTATCTATTGAAATGCAAAGAACTATAATAATGGAATAAACATTAACATTACCTTCATCGCGGACATATTCTTCAGAAAGGTTTTCATTTCACAGGTATGTTTCAGTTTTTGGACATCATTTTCTCATAAAATCTATTACGTTTGAGTTTTCTTTATTTTTCATTTCCTCTCTATGGATTTGAAGATATGTAGAAAATGACTGATTTCTTTCATATATAGAGGTTAAAACTTGCTATCAAATACCTCTGTAACAATCCACATGAAAACCATGCGTCCACTAAACTAAAATTTGTTCCTATGCAAAACCCTTCGGGAAAAGCCTCTATATAATTTCATACCCAGGCAATTGAAAAAGGAGGTAGTGGATGTATTCAAAGAGAAGGTTCCTCTTGGTGCTACTATTGAGCCATTTCAGGATATTGTTGACAAACCAACTGGTAAGAAACATTCAAAGAATAAAAAATAGGGTTACTCAGAGTTGAGTTTTATAAACAAAGGGATTAAGCAGTTTAAATAAAATGATCACTAAAACACTCAACGAATTTCACCATCATAGATTCAGATTTATCAGGTGCCTCTTGGTCAAATTGCAAAGATAGTAAATAGTTATTTATGTTTTTGATTTGATTTTGATTTGAAAATAAAATAGATTAGATTTTATTTTTTGATTTTGATTTTTTTTCTATTGTAGCTAGCTACATAAACCAATAGCTTATCTTTTTTTTTTTTTTTTAAATTAGTTTGAATTCAAGTCAATTCTCATGAATTTTTTTGGAAAACATTAGTAATAAATGTCTAATTCCTTCATTTCATTTTCTTTCAGGATATCATGTATCTTGTGGTGATCTCAAAAGATGGAGTATTTATGGACTTAGTTAATTAGCCATTTCTTTTGGCTCATTTTGTAAAACAGAAACACAACTTTTATAATTTCGAGAGATACAATTTGATATTGAGTGGATTTATGACCCTCTATTTTTGTAACTAGTAAATCATCTTGAGATTTGATCATATCCTACAAGATAGGATGTTTAGTTTACAAGAACTCTTTAAATACTACAGATTTTTGTAATAGAGGTAGCTTGGACTAGGGCAGAAGATGGACAAATAATTCACAGGCGTGAATGGAACAACAATACGCATTTTAGCTTTAGCTTCTTGTAAATGGTGTCTTTATTTATGTTTTGTTTATCCTGATATGATCATAGGTTTTGATAGCTTTAGACTTCACGATCTGTTATGTTTTGGGATAATTATTTTTAAAATATCATCTATATTTGATGCTTTAGATATTAACAGTGTGATCATCCATTCAGCTTAAATGACAAGATTTATCTTTAAGTTTTAGTTGAATGATTAAATGCAACGTTGTTACAATCAGATTTATCATAATGTAATTGCTTGCAATCATAAGATCACAACACCTATTCGTATCATTCATTCTGTTATTAAAACTCAACTGCCAACACATTGTTCTGCATTTATTCGAAACAATCTTAAGGTTCATTGTAGGTTTTCTCTCTTGGACATGGTAGTTGGACATTATCTAATCATGCAGATGCTTGGATACATATCGTTAACTCACTAACATCTTAGCTCAATTATATTTTCTGTCATTTACTTATCACTAAAACTCAAATGTATGTTTTGGCTTTAGACTATCCATACGTTCTGTTTCATAGTATTCTTTCTTATATTAGTTTAGATTTATAAAGGAAAAACGAAAAAATATTTTTATGTGCTTTCTTTATTTTCTTCTTATAAACAATTTAGTTTTCCATCGATTTTCGTAAGTTTCATTTAAAACTTGCAGCTTGTAAATAATGTACATAAATGAGAGTTATATATCTTTTTCTTAAATACACTTACAATAGTTACACTACACATATGTACACATATATATAGTGATTGGTAATTAGTTAGTTATTTCATTTCTTTTATTTTCTTTTAGGACTTTTAGATTGGCTAACGGAGCCATTAAACTCGTCGGAACGAGTTACACCAAATAGATTGGGTTATTTAGACAACCCCGGACCAGACTCGTTCTTCCAATTGATGGACGGTCATTTTTTCCCATCAACACGATATCTATATGAAAATATTTCCTTAGGCACACCATGTGGCCTAGGATTTTCCTTCATATAAAACTTGTCGATGTTGGCTTCCTTGTGACCCATTTTCACGAGTATAAATGTGTAGCTTTTGTAATTGTTTCCACCATTTCCATGATGGAATCATGTTGCATTTATATTCTTGGTAACTTGGTAATAAATTATATTGTAACTACTTTCGATTTCTATTCAAGAATAGGCAATGGCTATAACGATCATACTGGATGCTTTTGTTTAGTCTTCACCTTTTGAAATTCCATGCATATGGATAAGTTAATCATATAGATCATTATTCATTATATGCTAGAGATAATGGCTTCTTACTACTGCAGTTTTCCTATGGTACCCAGGGGATGAACAACATATAGTACATTGTGCATTTCTTTTAAGACTATATTTCTCAATTCCTGAGTGTTAGGTACATAAATGTTTGATGGATATATTTCACACCCACACCTGCCTATTAGTTATTTTTCCTAAGTTTACTATCCTAAGTTGAGGGCGCCATTCATAGATGAGAATATTCCTTCCCATATGAGAGTAATCTCTCTTAAAATAAAGGCGTCACTCCTCTTCAGTCATCATTATGTAGTATTCCAGTTAGACTAGTGAAGTTGAGTCATCCATGGAAACCTTGGTGTTATCACCAAGTGTTACATGCTCACATTGGGATCATCTCTAATGAAGGTGCACTCACCTTAGGATCATAACCAAGAAATTTCTACCATTTGCATGCATGATATTCTCTCCACTTCACTTTTATTCACTAGTTAACTAATGACTGGATGGTCGGTTAACTAGGACTAGGTGGTATTTCACTCCGATTTTTGTTGGTGAGTGTCCAAATATCTCTAGATCACTAATATGGTGCATGTAATATCCCAAGACTGAGCCCCAGTTGTAATTGGGAATGTAAATATGTTTTGTAGGTTGGTGAGCCAAGTGATTATAAGCTAGGAGGCTCATGTGATGATTAGGCTGGAGAGCCTAGAAGCTAAAGGCCAATGGGCCTATTTTTGTATATGTAAATACTCATATCATTAATATAAACACATCACTATGTGTAGACCAAGCACGATAAAAGAGAATGGGGGAAAAATCTGCGCTAGGTAGGGAAAGGGAAGGGGCTAAGAGGCTAGGAAAAAGGGATAACCTTGAGGGATTATCTCTAAGGGAATATTATAATATATTTTCTAAAAGAATAAGGTTTGGGAAATAACTCATGTTATCCTAAGTTCCTTTGGGAAAAAGAACGAACTACAAGTGGAGAGTAACAAGATCCAAGAGAGCCATATGTCAATCTTGGTGCATGTAGTTATATGTGGGGAAATCCGTTTAGTTTTGGGGGTTTCTATTCCATTCTTGCCATGCTTCACATGCAATCACACATGCACACAGGGAGCCATTACCTCCATTGTTTAGCTCTGGTCATGGACGTACCTTTAGAACCTGCAAACATTTTGAGATATCCCGTAATTTTCTTGTGAAGCACAACACACTGTACTTTTCCTAAACCAGTATCGTTCCTTAACGATTGGTTGTTGCTGCCAATGTTTTTCCTTGGCTGAGCATGGATTTCTCATCCATATTCTGTGTCCTTACCCATTTTCGGTTGGTGCCTTAATGTGAGCTTGTTGTTGGTTGACTAGGAGCGAGAGTGAAGAGGTGGTTTTTTAGGCCCCTGGATTGAAGAAGTAGGTTGTCAAGCCTATGAGAAACTCTCTCCAGGTGAGAGAGTTTGCTCAAAAAGAAGAAGTATGTTTTCTGGCCTATGAGAAACTCTCTCTAGGTGAGAGAGGTTGTTGGGGAAGTGATTTTCCTAGAGGGAGACCACTTGCATCTATAGTGTTGTGAGAATTCATGCCTGGCCTATTGTTGATGCCGTGGAATGGAAGTGGGGAAACCGAAGGATTGTTGAGTAGAGAAGGGGCACACTTCTTGGGGTGGGACAAGAATTTGGGGAATGAGAGGTTGTATCCTGTTAGTGTGTGTTGGCTCCTTGGATGAAATCCTTCATGTTGACTATGCAACTTCATATTGTCTCATCTAGGCCTAGGAATCCCTTTAACCGTGTGGAGTTTAGTCCCATCTTGGGGGTGACCCACTAATGAGAGTGATGAGAAATGTGGTCTAAGGATGGGAGGTTTGTGGAAGGTATGCATGAAGTTGGTGGTCATCTATAAAAAGATAAGTACCATTCATATGTTCATTTACATGTTGTGTATTTGTACACGTTTTATGTGGAGGAGTATTGCCTGTATATGTTGTATGTGTAGGTTTATTGTTATTCCTCATTAATTTGTGTAATAACAGAATGTGATTTTCTATTAAACTTTGTATGTATGATGTTCCAAAAGAGTTCTATGGGACATATACCAATAGGTCTATGGCTGGGTATGCTACAAAATTAGTATCAGAACTTAGAAAAAGTGTTTCTACGATGTTGTGTGGCCTAGCCTAGGTGGGCTAGGGTGTTACAATATGGTATAAGAGCTCCAAATTTCAACATTGAGCCTAGATGGGCCGTATAAGTGGAAATTGAAGAAAAAATTCAAAATGAATTGTTTTCGAAATGGACAAAATCTTTATTTCAAAGCATTCATGAGTGCTAGGAGGGCGTCGAGGGAACACCTTGATTGTGTTCAGAAGCTCTAGAAGTTTAGTGGTTCAAGAAAGCTAGTAGAGGAAGGAAAACACAATAACCGTGGTTATGGGCCACAAAACTAAATTTGAGCCATTGGATATGTTTGGGAGAAGGCAAACCCTTCACAATAATCATATCTGGAAAAAGGAGCATGGTGGTTAATCATCGAAGTCTCGAAGTTTGGAACCAATCTGGACCATCCATTATCAAAGACATGGGTCCACAGATCAACCTATTCAAAATTTTGGTGTTCGAGAGTTCGGGGGTTGGGTTTAGTTCAACAATGAAAATATCCAAATCCAGGAGCTTCAAAGCCTCAGAGCATTGAAGTACCGAAGTCCCAAAGCTCCAGGAAACAATTATTCAGAAATTTGGTGTTCGGGAATTATAGTGTGTGCTGGAGTGGGATCTCCTGAAGCTTGAAGTGTCGAAGGTTTGGAGTGCCAATGTGATGTGGTAGGATGACATCACCTAAGGTGGTGTGGACCTACCCTAATCCTACCACGTATCATCTTGTTTTGTACCTTTGACAGTTCTTTTGTACCAAATGTGGCCTAACAAGTGTCGCTCATCGGTGGGGCCACATGTCACCACCTAATTGATTGTCAACATAACTAAGTAAACCCGAAAATTTTGGATTTTGGGTGTTTTTATGTTCTCCAGTGTGTAATTCACAGAAGTCTTGGAGCATCAGAGTGATGCAGCGGGATGACATCACCTAGAGTGACATGGACTAGATCGATAATTCAACATTCAGGAGAGTTGTTGTGTTTTCCTATGAATTTCTCCGAAGCATGAAGCTCTGAAGCACTGAAGTAATAAATATTCAGAGAGAAATGATTCAGAAGTTCGCCAATTCAGAATTCAAGTGTTATAAAGTTAGATGGTGTTAAATCCTCCAAAGCGTGGAGTTACGAAGTCCCGAACCACTAGATGTGACACAACATAATGACATCACCTAGATTGATGTGGACTCACTTTTCACATACCATGTGTCAACCTGATTCATTTTTTTCACATTCCATTCGTACTTGTTATAAAATGACACATGTCATCCATCAGATCGAGCTACATGTCCTCTCCTTAATTTTTCCATGTAGCACCCCCGTGGTGCATGGATACTGGCGAGACTTCGGGATTTCGTCAATTCAGGGAAAAAATGATAAGAAAAATGTAACAATTTTGTAGCACGAAGCTCTGAAGAACTTCATCATTTTGACGTTCAAAGGAAATAATGGATGCTATAGTTAGAATCCCCAAAGCTATGAAGAAGTACCCTCCAGTAGTTCACCAGTTCGACACTGGGAGGAAATAATGGATGGTGAAGGAGAAACCTCTTAAACCTAAATTTCCAGAGCCCCAAAGTCCCTAAGCTCCAGATAAGCACCTATTAGTTAGCGATTGGTCACAGCCCATGGTCACATGCGATTGGGGGCAAAAGAAAAAGGGCTAGTGCCCTAAAATTATTTGTTTTTAAGGAAAAAAAAGGGGTTTAGAAAGGGAGCCCGTGGGGTTTTGATTTGTTAGAACCTACACCTCAACAAGTAATAAGGCTGGTGAACCTTAGGATAGGATCCAACAAGGGTCCAAGAGACAATTTGGTTCTGAGAAAGGAGAACGATTGTACAAATATTACATCACAGAAAAGACAATTTTCAATTATCCATAACTTTTTTCTCAGGACCTAGAATTGAGCAAGGAAGCAGTCATTGGAAAGGTCTTGGAAATAGGATTCCAGGTATTCAACCATAATTAAATATTGAGCAACTTATATCACAAGAAGTCAGAAAGAATATTTTTGGTGACCATAAAAGGAAAATTGTGCATATATTACCAAAATGGTATATTATGGTTCTAGCTAACAAAATTTGTTGTATGCCTATTTTCAGATGTAATGATTACATTTAAAACAAAAACCGTGTTAGATATTTATACAGATAGAAGAAATATGGAAAAAGACAGTCCTTCATGTTACATTTGATATCTTTAAGAAGTTATTGGATCAGATGTTGGGTTCAATAAGCAACTTGGAAAACCTTAATGAAATTCTTGTTCGGGGAAGACATTCCATGTGACATTTTTTGTACATCAAATGTGAATGTTAGGTGGGGAAATCCATATGAAATTCATGATAATTCATGAACCATAGGTTCATATGGAGATGCATATCATGGGATTAAGGAAGGTTTTATGAAATACAAAAGAGTTTGGACCTGATATCAAGAAGGAACAAAGGAACTTGAGGACATAATGTTACGTGAAGAATATTCCACAAGAGGATTGAAGCTCAGGACTGAAGAATGTTAAGATAAATAAGTACATAGTGGGAATACATATTCCATATAGATTGGTATATCAAGATGTTGGTTTTCTGATAAAGAAACATAGACTATATATTTGGAGATAAGATGTAACATCTCCAAAGATCAGTCCTATAATTTGGATATAGCACCTCCATTATTGTTAATCAAAGTGCGTAGTGGAAGCATGGTATGAAGGGAATCATTATGACATGATAGAATTTGATTATGCATGTCATATTGAAACCATATGGGTCAAGACAGAAGAAAGTAATAATTCTTCAAGTAAATCCAAGTGCTAATATAATCAGCCAAGAAAAGGCTAAATCAATTTCTTCAAGAAAGAAATTGGTGTTAAATATCCAAGGTTACTCAGAGAACATGACTAGAAATATAATTGGGTCATATAGGAGTTGGCTCAGAGGGATCCAAGTAATAAGGGAATTTTTGAAATTAATATCAGGATAATATCTGGTTGCAAATATGCAAAGTAGAAAAAGAAAGATTCATGGATGGAGTCAAGTCCTTGAAAATCTTAAGATAATGGAAGAAGAGATCATGAGGTAGATATAAAGATAATAGGAATGCATGACAACACTCCAGGAGGGACATCAAGAATAGAAGAGTATTTTTGATGCATTGCAAAGGCGTTGAAGGTATTTCCACAATAGCATGGAGATATCAAGTCGAGAATAACTTAAAAGTGAAATGAATTTATTAAGAGAAATCAATAAGGAAGCATGAAAAAGAAAATGGTTCTATGCATGGTTTTGAATGCAAAAAGAGATGGTTCCTGACAAGAATACATATCAAGTGGAATATATCCATAAGTGACATTCCCAAGGGGTGGAAATATCACTTGAAATTATGATGGTAAATTAAAAGCAATATTATGTATTTTTAATTAATTCTATGCAGCTAGTGAAGGAGGCCTATGTGCATCCTTACAGTATGCTATAGATTGGATATGAAAGTCAATTTTGAGGCTAGTTGGAAAAGAGAAGATAAGGGTACACGAAAAATCAAATACTAAAGTATTCAGTCAGGAAGGGGTTGAAGTAGTTCCATCCAAAAAGTATCTGGATGTTGAAGACCCAAAGTCTATAAGACAACATGCTTGTAATCGTAATTCATCCAAGTATGAATTGGATTAGTTGGATCTAGGAAATAAATGAATGATGAAGGTTAATATCAACATTAGTTTTTGGATGGAAATGAAAAGGTATCCAAGAGTGATTTGGCTAGAAAGTGATCAAGACACAAATAAGCATGTACATTGATTACAGTGAGAGCACAAGAAGATTCAGGAATAAGGGAAGAATTGAAGACTTCTAGGATCATCAAAGAAAAGTGATACAGGAAGAAAGAGGTTGTGGTGATTATTGTAGCATCAATTATGTTATGGCTTGTTGGACATCCATACACCTAAAGGGAGAATTATTGCATGTTTGCAAGTGTTGTCGATGATGTTGTTTCATTTGGAAGGAAGCAACAAAAAGATGGAATGTTGATTATAAGACTGATAAAGAGGCACAAGAGCTTCTACTGTCATCAACTAATAATGTAACATCAAATTTATTTAATGGAAACTATGCAGGTAAGTATTTCTTTGGAAATTATGTTGAATAATTGTCGAAGGGGAATTTAGGTGAGAATTTCCCTAGATAGAATTTTATAATACACAATATGGTATTATTTAAATGCATTAACATGAATAAGATACCACTAGGTCTGGTAAAGGCTAGAGGCATGTTATAGTTATCAAATATTCTTAGCTTTTAAATGAACACACTGACATAGTAGCATGTCATGTTAATTTGGTTACGAGGTAATAACCAAAGAAATAAAAGATAAGAACTTGTTATAGGAATGGATGCTAGGAAAGCTAGTCATGTATGAGACCAGGACATGGTTGGATATGGAAAAGTATGGATATAGAAAGGTTACATACCACACAAATAACCAATGATCTTCCTAACTTTAAATAAAACATGGACTACAACCTTTTTGCCAACACTAATGCACACCCCAAAATTATATTCTTGGTGTATTGTTCGAGTCGAAAAGGAAGGTATCCAAATAATTGAGAAGACAATGGGAAGTGTGTGGAGAATGTGTCAAGACATTGGCAATATTTCCAATTTAGGGAATGGTGAGATACATGACTAAGATAAAGATCATTCTTAAAATTAATGCAAAGGTGCATTGAATATATATTCATTGAGAGTTGCATGCATGCCTAGTAAGTGGCATAGTTGCACTCATACATGATAGAATTATATACTTTAATGCATTTGATGGATTTGTTTTGTGAGTGCATGCATATATATTATTGCATGGAAATAATTATACTAACAAATGAAATGTTTCTAACTCATGGAGTTGAGAACATTTCAGGAGTTGTTATACATTGCAACAGGAAAGTTGCAAGTCAAGTAGTCACATGGGCATTGACTACAAGAAAGTTTCTTTTCAGAAAAAGAGGTAATGAACTTACTGATATTAATTATGAACATCCATATTCATAGAATGCTAATTCATTCTATCTAATAATTTTTTTTTAGTTGGGATTGAATTGTTAGTTATAGAAAATTCTAAGAACACTTCATAAGGTTTTTGTACATATTTCAATGAGAGTATGATGTACATGAAATACTGACAACTTGTTGGATGAATGCAATATAGAATCATTGTAGGAAAAATGTTATTCAACATGGTGCTTGCTGAAATATAGAAGGAAAACCGCATCCTATTATTGCAACAACAATGAAAAATTATGAAATAGAATTTCATATTTTGGGGAAAAGTTGAATTACTTATGAAATAAGTTTGAGTTCTAAATGAAATATTTTATGTTCTCTCATGATAACTACATGTGTGTGACACATATGAGATAATATTGATTAAAGTTGGAATGCTGGGAAAGAACAACTATTGTTGAGGACACTAAATCCCCATAATTGTAGAACCTTAGCGGGGTTCTCGTAATGGGTTAGCGATATCCTTGTGTGTGAAATCCTTGGCAAGATGGATCACTGAAGGATTGGACAACAATGAAGGGATGCTTGAGCCTGGAAGGGTGAGTGAAACAAGGAAGAGGCAACTTAAGGATTCTTATGGCATGGTAGCTTCCATAAGGAGGGTGTGTCAAATGGAACATTGAATTGAATTTCTTTTGGAAGAATCTCTATGGAATAGAGAAATTGACTTCTAGATACAGTATGAATACCAGAATTGCTACTGGAAAGTATAGCACCAGATGGATAACAAGCTTCCAATAGATAAAGCTTGGAGCTTTTTGAAGAATTTGTATTGTACATGTATAAACAAGTTGCACTGAGGACAGTGAAAAAATAAGGGGAGGGGATTGTAATATCCCAATACTGAGCCCCAATTGTAATTGGGAATGTAAATATGTTTTCTAGGTTGGTGAGCCAAGTGATTATTAACTAGGAGCTTATGTGATGATTACGCCAGAGATCATAGATGATAAAGGCCAATGAGCCTATTTTTGTATATGTAAATACTCATATCATTAATATAAATACATCGTTGCATGTAGACAAAACACGATAAAAGAGAATTGGGGACTAAGCTCCACTAGGTAGGGAAAGGGAAGAGGTTAAGAGGCTGGGAAAAAAGGTTAAGATTGAGGGATTATCTCTAAGGGAATATTATAATATATTTCTTAAAAGACTAAGGTTTGGGAAATAACTCATGTTATCCTAAGTTCCTTTGGGAAAAGGAACGAAATCCAAGTGGAGAGGAACGAGCTCCAAGAGATCCATGTGTCAATATTGGTGCACCCAGTTATATGTGGGGAAATCAATTCATTTTGGGGGGGTTCTCTTCCATTATTTTCATGCTTCCCATACACTCATGCAAGAACACAAGGATCCATTACCTCCATTGTTGACCTTTGATCATAAACGCACCTCTAAAACCTACAGACATTTTGAGATATCCTGTACTTTTCCTGTGAAGCATAATTCACTGTAATTTGCCTGAACTCATACTATGCCTTAACAGTTGGTTGTTTCTACCAATGTAGTTCCTTGGTTGAGCATGGATTTTTTCCATATTCTGTGTCCTTAACTGTTTTTGGTTGTTTCCTTCACCTGAGCCTGTTGTTGGTTAACTAGGAGCAGGAGTGAAGAGGCGGGTTTTTAGGCCCATGGATTAAAGAAGTAGGTTTTCAAGCATGTGATCAAATCTATATAGGTGAGAGAGTTTTCTGGGAAAGAATAAGAAGGTTGTTAGGCCTGTTAGAAACTCTCTCCATGTGAGAGAGTTTGATGGGGAAGTGATTTCCTTGGAGGGAGATCAACTACATCTATAATTCTCTAAGAATTCTTGTTCGGCCTGTTGTTGAAGCCTTGGAAGGGAAGTGGGGTATCCGAAGGACTATTGAGAAGAGAAGGGGAACACTTCCTGGGGTGGGACATGCATGTGGAGAATGCGAGGCTATAGGGTGTTAGTGTGGCTTGGATCCTAGGATGAAATCCTTCCTGTTGACTGTGCAAATTCCTGTTGTATTATCCTAGCCTAGGAATCCCTTTAACCGGGTGGAGTTTAGTCCCAAATCAGGGGTGACCCACTATTGAGAGTGATGAGCAACGTGGTCTAAGTTTAGGAGGTTCATGGAAGTTCTGCACGCAGTTGGTGCTCATCTATAAAAATATAAGTACCATTTATATGTTCATTTACATGCTATGTATTTGTACATGTTTTATATTGAGGAATATTGCTTGTATATGATGTATGTGTAGGCTTACTGTTATTCCGCATTAATTTGTGTATTCAAAAAATTTAATTGTGTGTTAATATTTATATGTATGATGTTCCACAAGAGTTTCGTGGGGCATATCCCAACAGGTCTATGGCTGGGCATGCTACAAAATTAGTATTAGAACTTAGAAAGAGTGGTTCTACAAGATAACATGACCCGACCTGGGTGGTTGGGGGTGTTACAATGCATTACTTCAACCATCTAGAGTATATCATGTGTATTATTATTTTTTTACATTGAATCAATACAATTCATTATTATTTCTCTCATATTATTCTCTCTCTCTCTCTCTCTCTCTCTCTCTCTCTCTCTCTCTCTCTGTTTATTTTGCAATCTTTGTGTGAATTTATACTAGCTACCTTCTCTATGCAGGTTTCACCGAAACTTCACATGACATTAGAGCCCACATATTTCTAGGATCAAGGTGCACAAGAACTCAATTGTAGGTACATGAAGATTGTAGAAGTTAGAAAGACTGGATTTTTCCTCATCAACTCTTCTTACTCCACCCAAATATTTTGAGTGGAAGCTAAAAATCCTACTTCATATTAGAGGTAGATTCTTGTACCGAGTAATCATGGATATAGAGATAGAACCAACATCAATAATTGAGAAATCCAAATACTTCAACCACATGGATGAGGCCTTTGGTATCATTTGCATGCCAATTTATCTTGAGATATTATTTCATATTGAATATTATTGTACTCCAAACAATATTTGGACCACTATGGAAGGCCTCTTTGGAAAACAAGAATATATGAGAGGTCACATGCTCAATATTAAGTTGAATTCATTAGATCTGAGAATCTTTGATAATATCTAGAACTTCTTCATGAATTTCAAGTCTCTTCTTCTTTAGCTAAAGGGATCTGATGTTGACAAATATACATAAGAAAAAAAATATGATCCTTTCCATTTTGTCAAAACTTAGTCTGAAGTATGCAATCATTGTCTCAACATTCCATACAATGAGGTTAACATTGAGAGAAACTAAGGAAATTCCATCATTGGATCTATTCATTGAGTCCCTAACACATGATAAAGACAATATGATTAATTGGGATAAATAAATAGCTCCAAAGCACATGCACTTGTTTTTCATGAGAGAAACAAATCCAATTTGAAGAACTAACAAAAATGGAAAGAGAAAAAATATCTTGAGCAAAGAAAGGACTCCAGTTTCAAAGGTGGAAAGGGAAAGCAAGGAAAGAAAAAGTGTGGTTATTGAAATTGAATCTACCACCCTGAATCATCATGAATGAAGAAGACAATAGACCTTATCACGCATAAACTTCAGCAAAACAACTTGTTCATGAGTCTTATTGGCCTTCCAAGAAGGTGAGGGCCTGAATTAGGCTTACTCTCTTTTGGATTATCACTTCCGACTAGTATGTGGCCCTAGATGCTACTCTAAATATTTTCAATTATGAATTTGAGATCAAAATGTTCTCAGATGAATTTTAATCTAAGCTTAAACAAACTATATATGATTAATGTAAATTATTCTACGTTAATGTTATTATATCCTATCACGATCAAGACAAAAACTAACAATATGAGTATAGTAATATATGGTATTATTAATGATAGAAATAGTTCATATCTTTCATTAATAGATTAATATAATAATGCTACAGGCAACATCACAAATAGTTGCAGATTTAACTGAAAACATCATCATTTCACTCACATGGAAATTATGAAAACATAAGCATATTAGATATTTATGTAGAAGTAGTTCATGTAAACAAACATTCAAGGAAACTTAAATAACGAATTTTTCCACAAAATAGTCTCATACACATTCATCAATATTCATAATCCCCAAAAATGGCCCTTGCTCTTTATTTATATAGAGGTAATAGTACCATCTCTCATGTATAATGAGAAAAAGTCTCATTTTCATATGTTAAGATCTCTTTTATAAAGAACAAGAGAGGATATTCATTTCTAGTGACTGATCACTTGCTATTCTTGACTATTCAAATTACAATTTTGTTTTAGATCAAATTACAAATGTTCCATGTTCATACATGAAATGAAATATAAAACTATTGAATTGATTTCTTGGATGCCTTTTCTTCCATATAGGTGGCCCATAATTCATAATTATTGTGGACATATTCTAGTCTATTCAATTGCATATTTTCCAATTGCAACTCCTCATCACAAAAATTCATGGTAACTTCTCTTTTAATTTCCATTTCAATCTTTTTCACATAGTCTTGGGCTGAAGTAGTTAGTTTAATTTTACCAACTAAATACTTGTGCAAGATATCTCTATCTACCTTCTTGATATGACTTATTTCTTCTCTGCTTGCATCACTATTATATGTTACATATTTGAGTTTTATCTCACCAGGTCCTGCCTCCTGAAACCGTGACATGGTCTCCATTACAAAATATTCCAATATCTCGTCAACATATTTTGAAATTATGATACGAGCTTTGGTATTCCTTTCTTGAGCTTCTTTAACTTGATCAAATATTTCTTTACAAGAATCAAATAGAATTTGTTTTTTCATTTTATGTTTTTCATTGTATATAGCCATAGTCTCAGCTATTGGAGTATGCATTTCTTGTTAGTCTGCCACTTTTTCAAATGCATGTTGAGCCTCTTTATATTTTCTCCTATGTTCATCTACCTGTTATTGTAGCATAACCAAATCATCATAATGATTTTTTACATTACCCAATATATGGAAAACCTGTGATTGTATTTTCCTTAAGTCTTCATTTACCTTCATTGCCTCTTCTTGTATAATATTCATAACACTCACCTCCTGGTTGTTCTCCTCCAACGTGACCTTCATATACAATATTTTGTCTTCCATTTCCAAAATATCCTATTTATATTTTATTGAAATGCTAACTTGTTCCCGGTACTATGTTTTTAGTTTTGTTATTTCTTGTGAATTCATGTTCTTGAGATCATCAATTTATATACTATGAAAGTACATACTTTCACTTTTATTTCTCATCTAATATCCATCTCTATTTGGTACTTATATTCCCTCATCTGCTCTTCTAATAAGGATATTTGAAGTTTACACTATTCTATGGAAACACTCAAGTAACCAACTGTATTAAAATTATCCTATGAAAAATTGTGTAGGCCGAAGTTGTCTCTATTGCATTTTATTTTGGGTCACTCCCTAAAGGCCATGAGATGGAACTTTCTTTTGGCTCCGAATATATGAATTCTTCTACTATCCTTGAAATTTTGTTTGACCTAGTAGCTATTCTCCCTTTCGTTTTTCTATAGAAGCATGTTCCTACATCTGCCACAGTGTATTCAAACACTGTGGCATATGTAATGGAACAATTCAAACTAGTTGGTAGAATGTTCAATGGAGTTCCAGTGTCTATAGGAGTACCTAACACATGAAATTTTTGAAATGAATTTAGGGGGAACCTTTTTCCTATTCTTCCTTCAACCTATTTGCAACAATTATTTCTTCCTCTTTCTTCTTGGCTTCCTCTACTTTATTCATTTATATTTCCTCTCTATTCTCTTTCTCTCTCTATGATTTCTCTTTATCTACTTTCATTGTTTCCCTTTTATTATTTTCTTCCTTTACTTTTGTTGTCTTATTTTGTTCCTATTAATAAAGGTATTATTCTAGTGTTTTGGTTTCATATATTGTGTTGTTTCACTGTCATTCTCTACAATATTTCTGATTTCAGCTATTATAATAGATGTGGTACATTACAAGTTGTATCAGAGAATTTTCCTTGGAAAAACATTGTGGGTTAATTTTTTTTTTTCAGGGTAGACATGTATTCTGGCATATTAAAGCTACATATATCTTTCGTTCAACACATAAATCCATGTTCGGGGAAGAATACATGCACGAACTACATGTGGTACTTAAGCACACATTGTTTTCCACCCTTTTAACCCATGTTGGTACCCCTTCGAGTGGTAGCACATCAAACATCACTTGTATACGGATCGACCTAGATATCCCGAAGCCCTCTGTCGATAAACCAATTGACCGCATGAAAATTATAGTGCCACCGAGAAAAACACTTGAGAAGATACTCTCTAGTACTTGGGTAGTCATGTAATACAAATAAGGGCACAATATAGCCTCCTTAGTCAGTGCCTTGAGATATTGGGCTAAATACTACTGTTGGACATCGCACGCATATTGGAGAGCTATAATACAAGGACAACCCTTGTATGTAGAAACCATAAATACCCTAACCCTTGGGATGGAAACATAAACAAAACATACAAGATCTATTGTCACCCAACTATACCTCCTGCGTTTTGGTTGTGAAATTCATACACATTTCTTCCTGTTAATCATCTGGTAATTTCATCACTGTAGTATTAATCATATCAGAGTATAACTCTACAGGAGTTAAAAAACAAAAAAAAAATTATGGATCCTCCTGAAACCATTATTTGAGACCTATCTCATTGGATTTCTCGCTTCGCCCTCATCAGAGCCATGCCTATCATTTTTCAGCAAAATGTTTTTCCCGTGCAACCGAACCCTTCCTGACACCCCTATTTGGAATCTATCCCATTTACTTCCTCTCATTCCTTGGATCATAGTGGTAGAAATCACCAGTAACCCCTTCCTGTGCGGTCCTATTTTTTCCCCTGTCCCATCCCCATGCCCCACGCCTGTAACCAATATTGGGAACAACATCTCATTGGCTTGAAAAAATATCATGACCAATCCTGGATTGATATTTCTTCCATTACTTCCATTATTGGTAACCTCAACTCCTGGATTGCTCCACTTGAATCACTTCCCACATCCATCACTCAATTGACCTCTACATTTTCAACAATGCTAGGATGCAGTGAACACTTTGACCGCCTTTTTTAAGCCCACCCCAAATACTTTCTCTTCTTCCACACATTATAACCATGAAGGTATTGAATCCTCCCAGTCTATCCCTTTTCATCCCCACCACTTTCGGTGGGAACTGCGCCCCCCTCGCATGGATGTGAAAAAATTTGATGGCTCAGATCCCACAAGATGGGTCACTCAAATGGAAAATTCTTTATCTTTGTACATAATTACTAATGAGTTGGCCAAAACACGGTATTATGTTCTCCATGTAGATCTAGAACATTGGAAATGGTGGCAATGGAGGAAAAATGTCTGCCAAGAGCATGTGGCCTGGACACAATTTGTTGTATAACTTTATGAACACTTTGACACTGACACCCACCATTTAGGTCATTTGAAAAAGTTGAAACAATATGGCACAATGGAATAATTTATAGCTTCTTTTGAGTGATTGGCTTTCTGCATAGAAGGTATGTTAGATTCTTTTTTCTGAGAATTATTTATCAACGACCTCAAGGATTATATCTGTGTCCATATCCTCATGGTTCGGCCTCAACATTGGGTGGAAGCTACTAAAATAGATATGGAAGGACAACAGGTTGTCTATTCTCAAACTAGAAAACCCTCCTTTATTCTTCTTCCCTAAACCAGTCACTCCCACTCCTCCTTCCACTGCACTAAAGATCCAAAAATTGACCTGAGAAGAAATAGTTGAATGCCAACTCAAGGGCCTTTGTTATAATTGTGATGACAAATAGTTTCCTGGGCACAAGTGCAAGGAACAAAATCTTTGTATGGACATCTCTGAGGATTTTTCTGAAGAAGATATTGAGTCTCCCCATGTGGCCAAGTAACATGAACCCAATGACATGACTCCACTTTTCGACCCTCCAGAAGTTGAACCAGACATTTCCCTAAATTTTCTCACTAGCTTATTTGCTCCCCAAACCCTTAAACAAATTGGTTGCATTAAGCATCAGAAGGTCATCATCCTCATTGAAATTGGAAGCACCCATAATTTTATTCATCGTCGCATTGCCCAAGAAACTAATTACTATATCCAAGTAGTCAAAAACTTTCAAATCATGATTTCCAATGACAAGTCCATGAAATGCGACAGGAGTTGTGAAAATTTGCATCTCCAAATTGGTCAGTACTACATGAAATCCCATATGTTTTCTATAGACATGGGTGGTTGTGACATTGTGTTGGGTGTCGAATGGATAAGGAATCTAGTTCTCGTTATCATGGATTTTAAGGAATTAACCATGTAATTCAACTAGGAGGGCCAATGATATAAGTTCCAAGGCATCACAATAGGTTCCCATGAGATCATCGATTCCCATTGCATGATAAAGATCCTCAAAAAAGGTCATTTTGACATTATTGCACAACTCCATTCCATTCACGCCACTAAGACACCCTCTGTGTCATCTGACCTCCAATCCATCCTCTCCAAACATCAAGTTTATTTTTCCACTCCCTAAGGAATTCCTCCTTCCCATGGTGTTCATGATCATTCCATTCCCATTTCCCTCAGAAGCCTTCCTCCCAATTTTCATCCCCATCGTCATCCCCTGGCCCATAAAAATGAAATTGAGAAAATGTGTCAAGAATTGCTCACTGCTGGAGTTATCCATCTCAGTACTAGCCCTTATTCTTATCACGTAGTCATGTTCCTTAAAAAATAAGGATCTTGGTGCATGTGTCCTGACTTTCACACCCTCAACAAACTCACCATCAAAGATAAATTTCGCATCCTGTCATTGATGATCTCTTGGATGAATTAAGTGGTGCCCAATTTTTTACTAAACTTTATCTTCGTTCTAGATACCACCATATACGTATAAAAGAGGCATACATTCCTAAGACTACATTTCAAAATCATGAGGGCCACTGTGAGTTCTTGGTCATGCCCTTTTTCTTGTGTTAACTCTCCCTCCACTTTCCAAAGCCTCATGAATCATGTCTTTCATCCTTTTCTCCATCATTTTGTCTTAGTTTTCTTTGATGATATTCTCATCTATAGTAAAACCTGGACAACCCATCTTGCTCATATGGATCGAGTTCTTCATCTACTCTCTCAACACCAAATTTTCCTCAAACAATCTAAATATTCTTTTGGAGCCTCAAAAGTCAAGTACTTGGGTCATATTGTTGTTAAGGAAGGTGTCATGATGGATCCTAAGAAGATTGAAGCTATGTAGGATTGGCCTCATCCTAAGACTCTCAAAATCTTGCGTGGTTTTCTTAGTTTAATAGGATATTATAGCAAGTTTGTTAATAATTTTGGAAATATTGATGTTCCTCTCCCTGCTCTCCTTAAAAATAATTCTTTCACTTGGACTCCCAGAATTGATTAGACGTTTCAAGCCTTGAAGACGGTTATGTGGTCTAGTCATGTCTTGGCCCTTCCTAATTTCAGAAAGAACTTTGTCCTAGAATGTGATGCTTCAAGGAGAGGAATTGGATCATTCCTTATGCAATATGGCCAACCTTTGGCATTTACCAGAAAAAAAATGTTAGTGTGACATTTGGGCCAATTAATATATGAAAAGGAAATGTTGGTTATTTTTCATGCAGTGGATCTCTGGTTCCCTTATCTATTGGGGCAACACTT
Source organism: Picea engelmannii (assembly GCA_009831015.1). Classification (NCBI taxonomy): domain Eukaryota; kingdom Viridiplantae; phylum Streptophyta; class Pinopsida; order Pinales; family Pinaceae; genus Picea; species Picea engelmannii. The sequence continues at coordinate 753,587 of ML779420.1, forward strand.
CAAAATTAATATAGATCATCAAAGCCTCAAGTATTTTCTGCAACAATTCCCTTCATCCCCAGAGAAACAAAAATAGGTGACTAATTTATTTGGATATGATTATGACATCATTTACAAGGAAGGAAAAAAATGTGATTTCTGATGCTCTTTCAAAAAATATGAAGATGAAGGGTCCATTTTTTCCCTCTCCTTCATTTTACCATATTGGCTCGAACATGTTCTTCAGGAATGGCTGCAAGGTACCAAAATTTCGTGATTGACCCAACAATTGCGATCCAATTCTCTAGTTTCCCCAGGGTACTCTTGGCACAATGATGAGATTCGCTACAAAGTCTGTCTGTATTTAAGTAAACAATCACAACTTAAATCCACGGTGCTTTATGAGCTTCATACTACCCCTACAACTGGGAACTTAGGGTTTACCAAAACCTATGACCAGGTCAAACATTATTTTTTTTGGGATGGTATGAAACAAGAAATTCAAACTTTTGTGACATAATTTTATTTTTGTCAATTCAACAAGGGAGAAACATTCAAATCCACTGGCACACTACAACCTCTTCTGATTCCACCCACTATTTGGATTGATATTTCTATGGATTTCATTATTGGCTTACCTAAATCGAGCAACAAGTCATTCATCATTGTTGTAGTTGATCGTATTTCTGAGTATGCTCACATTTGTACTCTTCAACACTCATTTACCACCTCCACTTTGGATCAAATTTGCATGGATCATGTCTTCAAGATTCATTGCATGCCTCATTCTATAGTTTCTGATCGCGATCCCATTTTCAACAACAATTTTTGGCAAGAACAGTTCAGGATACAGCACACCCAATTGCATCTCAGAACAACCTATCATCCCCATACTGATGGCCAAACTGAACTTGTCAACAAGTGTTTGGAAACATGTTTTTGGTGTTTTTCCTCTGAAAGGGAAAATCAATGGGCTCAATGATTACTACTAGTTGAATGGTGGTATAAGACTTCTTACCATACAACTACTCGCATGACTCTTTTTGAAGAAGTATATCGACAAAATCCACCTTCGGTTCTCTCATACATGCTTGGTGTCTCGAAGTTCCAGGAAGTTGACCAAACTCTTACAGTTCACGAGGCTATTCTCTGTACCCTCAAAGATAATTTGGCCATGGCTTAGAATAACATGAAGCAACAAGCAGATCAAGGTCGCTCCAAACGTCAAATTTTTGAAGGAAATCATATGTTTCTTCAAATGCAACCTTATAAGTAGACATCACTCAAGGTTGACCATTTTCAAAAACTAGCACCCAAAGTTTATGGTCCTTATACAATTATCAAGTGTGTGGGATAGGTGGCCTGTCAGTTAGATTTTCCCATTCATTATAAGCTATGTCATGTTTTTCATGTCTCCTGCTTAAAGAAGGTGATTGGAACTAAGTTCCAAACTCAAACCATCCTTCCCGATTTGGATGAAGAAGGATCCATTTTGTTGCAGCCACAAGCATTTTTGGACCAATGTGAGAATCTTGTTCATCAACACACCATCAAGGAAGTGTTATTCAAGTCGAAAGATACAAATCCAACAGGTGCCACCTGGGAGCCAACTACCATTTTGCGCCAATTTCCTCATCTCAATCCTTGAGGACAAGGTTTTTTTTAATGGGGAGGGCATGTTAGGGACCTAACCTCCCTAACCCCTCACGTAGGTAGAATAATATATTTTCATGTAATAAAGTCCAATATTAATAAGGCTTAGTAATAAGGAAGAATAAGTCAAATGTAAGAAGACCTAATAAAAGCTTTCGCTTCTAGAAGATCTTCCTCTAGAATGTTCTTTTGGTATATATATTTAGTATAAATAGGAGTCGAGGGAATGGGAATCTTTTTTCTTGAGAATTATTGTAATAGAGAGTTGCTCTGTTGGATGTTTCCCCCTCGAAGAGGTAAGTGAACATTGTTTCCTATCAATAAAGGTATTATTTTGGTGTTGTGGTTTCATCTATTGTGTTGTTCCTCTATTATTATCTACAATATTTCTATTTTCATCTATTATAATAGATCTAGGACCTTACAAATGGTAACCCTCAAATGCACGTTATTTATCAACCAGGAAAAAATATGCAAAAGAAAATTAGGATTGGTTATAGCTTAGAAAAAGAGATAAATGAGACTAAAAGGATATATAAATGGACTCTAATTTGGTGAAATTTTCCTTCAATAAGTTGGGATTAATAGAGGTAATAATAGGATGAAATTCCCAGAATTGTTGTTGCAGCTGATTTTCAAAAAAACCCAAAATTGTAATAGACAGTTCTAATTTTGCGGGGGTCGATTCCATCGTTCCCCATTGATTTTATATATAAAACATACCTTCAAGGATAAAGGATGAGGGAATTCTAGTATTTTAATTGTTCTTTGAACTACATGGTGGATTTCACGATGGAATGAAAGAATGTTTTTTTCTTATGCACTCAATCTATTGATCTCTTGAGTTTATAACTATGTGATAGGCATAATTATGAGTCGAGGCAGGGACCTCTTCATCTAAGAAGTAATGCCTAAGTTGGATTAACTTTGTGAATTTGTAATTCTGTGTTGATTTCATTTAATTGTTTATTATTTACATTCATGTACTTTATTTATGTATTTTGATTCATGGAGATGCTAGATGGTTTCTCATTTAACAATTTCATAATGAAGACCTTGCAGATAAAAGATTCAATTTGCTACACTAAATATTCACATTAATGTAGGGTGAATGAAAGATTCTGACTTGTGCTTTATAGTATTTTGAATAAAATCTTGATTCAATGAAACTCCGTAGTTTTGTGATGCTAGTTACATTTGTCAATTCAAGTTTATGAGTTTTTAATTATCTTTCACGATAGATTGAAGTGTGTATAATTTGAAGACTTTAATATTTTTTTGTTTTAAGTCACTACAGGATTAAAACCACTGCTGACTAAATATCTCATCTTCTACACAAGTAAAATCATAAGAAAATCATTGGGAATGAAATTTTATGGTTTAAATATGAATAACATTGATACTCTATAGTCTAGTGACAATCAATCCTTTAGTGTTAGATGTTAATTTTAGTGGTTTGAATTTCAATTCAGTAGTTTAAATTTCATTTCAATTCTCTTATTTTCTCCATTGATTAATCATAAATAAAAATTCTAAGAGAACAACATGAATATGGTATATTCTTAAAACATAGATCCAATTCATTAAGTCAGAATTCGAATCAAGTTGTTTCTGTCAAATCGATTGATTTTCTAGTGGTTGTTTGTTTACTTGATTGCTTACTTGCTTGATTTTTTAGTATTTGAAGGTATTAGTTTAGGATAGCTTAAGATAGGATTTGATCTTGCATTTCCTATGCTTTCATCTTGAATTTTATGCTCCCGAATTGATATATTTAATGTCCATGAATTATACATATAATTTGGCTGACAAGCTTCTCACAATCAAGCATTGGAAAATGACCCTCTTGTTATCACTCTATAAATTTCCTTGGCTGCAAAATAAAATGTCAAAGGTAACCAAAAGCTTAATTTTAGACTCGAAGCTATCCTTTTTCCAGTCTAGAGAGGGCTCTCTCCAACTAGTTTTTTTCAATTGGTATAGTGGCTAGATTTTAGGTGGATGAAAATTTTATGAAATGGTTGGTAGGGATAAAAGAAACACCCATTGGGAATGGGGTCATAATAAACATAGGTAAAATCAAAGATTTCAAAATTGGTTGATATGAAAAAATATACTTCATAGGCTAGGTAGCTAGCAATATGTCGGTCATCATAGGAATTATAGTATGTTGGTGGGAAGAAGGCAACACACCAATGATAACAGAGAACCAAGAAGTGGATGCATTATGTCACAATATCAGAATACCAATGTAGGAAAACTGAATATGAGATAAAGAGCATCAACAATGAATTGTCTCTCTAGAATCATTCACACAGAATAGAAGAATAGACATAATGATGAACAAGATGGAAATCATTCACAAAGAAAACATCCTGCAGATCACCAACGCATGAATCTCTGAGACAAAATGTTCAAAAACTCTTCTCAAAATCTTTTCATTAACATTCAAAATTATATACAACAACCAAAAAGTCTTTTTTCCTCAAGTCTTGAAGCTCCCTCTAAATACTTGTTTTCATTAAAATATATAACATTACATTATCATCTAACTCCATCAAGTTGAAATATTTAGGGTTTCACATTCAAGGAGTTACAAACTAACTCTTATTTTTAAGGGTTTAGTTTTAACTAATTAAATTTGGTGAAAATCTGTAAAAATAGGCTATAAAGATCCCTTCGAATTTCCCAAACCATGATAGTTGTTAAAAAAATGAGATATTGTTTTGTATATGAACCCATGTTTGATAAAATCCTCTTTCATCTTGTTGAGATATATCACCATCTGCTCGAAATCCGTGCTTGAAGTTGACTGCAAAAACAATTAGCTACATGAAATTTTGCAGCAACCAGGAGATTTCCTAGCGACTGGTATTTTCATCTTTTCTCCCAAATGGAGAAATGGGTTGGGATTATTTTTTTGTCAAATACATAATGAAATTATTGTTCCTCTACAAACAAAATTTGGGGAAAACTCAATTTGTCTTCTTAAAGGTATGATGAAAATAACATTTTGCACCAACTAGGAAATTTACTGCAAAATCTTTGTTTCAGTAGTTTCGTAGAAAAATTTATTGCGAAATATCTATTTCAAATGATGGTGTTTCAATACCACTCCAGGTTTGATCCAAAACTTTGAAGTAACATAAAAAACACAAAAACATTTTGTGTCTAGAGTATTAACAAACTATTCCACTACAACTTGGGCCAACAAGTCTAGATTCCTCTTTGCAATTTGTTTTTCCTCAATCTGTCCTTTGCCATTGTTGCATCTAGGACATAGGAACTGTCGAGGATAGAAAAATAATCACAAAAAATGAAGAGGAGTTCTCCACATTCTTCATTGATATTACAATGATAGAAATACCATCGAACCTTGGCACCTTATCTTTAGGAGACTAGGACATGACTACAAGACCCAATCAACAACAAAACAAACTATTTTGACTTTGTAAATTTATACTAACTAACATAGGCTCCAATGGGGATGTTATCCTCCCTATGAGGTAGAAAAAAAACCTCATATCCAATTTCCTATCCATTGGTCTTATCCCAATTAATATACCCTGCAACTTTCAAACTGACCTGTACATTGATGCAAACCAAACTGAAATTACTGCATACTGAAAACTTCAAAATAACAACTGAAAACAAAATTGTCTATTGCAATATAAAACTAAAATTGGATATTGAAAATATGCTCATACGTCTTGTTAGGACCACACAATGTACCTTTCTTCCTATACTTTTTTCCACCATTACACTATTGTTCACTCACATTTAAACTCATATTATCACTTTATCCTATCTTTCCAAAGGTATACAACATCTCTTCTCTTTACTATATGTTTAATCTGTTTTGCATATAATTTTACATCACTCTCATACTTAACCATTGATTAGAAATGTATAAGTGTTGAAACAGTTCAAACTGCGGATTAGCATTTGAGGCCTGTTGCTGAAACAACAACTCACAAAAGCTGTTACACATTCCATGGTTTACGATGCTGAAACACAAAAGATGTTACACAGTCCATGGTCGACAATGTTGAAACACAGAGGAAGTCGTTACACATTCCACGGTCAACAACAACTCACACAGATTGACTACAACAACTGCACCGTGAGCCAAGCACCAACCATCGTTGTTGCCTGAGAAGTGCTGAAACAGTCAGAACGCAAATCCCGTGGCTGAAACAGCCCGCGATTTGCGATGTCGAAACAGCATACAACAACAGTAACAAGAAAGAGCTATTGCTCCAGCTGTAACAACAACACCTCACTCAGCACTCGTAATAGCATTCTGTTGCGGGAGACTAGGATATCCTATTCCGGTTTAGAAAGTCGATCTGACTAAGAATAGGACTCATATATACACCTATAATTTTTGATCAATTGTATTGAAGGGATTCCCTCTTTAAATAAGAGGAAATCATCATTCGAGAGGATCTCCAGCTTTTGGTACTAAGAAAGTTTTATAGAGAAGGACGTACTTCATTTTCAGATTGTAATATGATACATTGATAGATGAATAAAAGAATGTTTTGAGCACCCTTTTCTAGCCTCTTCGTTCCAAGGGAATTTTGTGAGAAGGGAGGGCCCACCTTCTTCACAAGATTCACCTGTTAATTTTATAGTGTGTTAGTGTGATCTCTGTTTATGCCTTGATTGGTTTCTGTCTTGCTGAAACACTACTTTAATGAATTCTGCTTTTCTCAAACACTACTGAACTATGTCTTGTTAAGAACTCTATTTTACTGAACGTTACATTGTTTTCATGAAGTTCATGCTTGAGTAACTGTTAATCATTTTAGTTAGCAATCTTGTGTGATGAATTTATGAAAGCTTGCTAATCAGAGACTGGTG
>ML779420.1:767175-780175 GCA_009831015.1 Picea engelmannii
AGGCAAGATGGCTCAGTTATTTTCAGAGACTCTGGGGATTTGATCAACAACAGGTTCTGCAATTTGCTCAAAATCTCCAGGGAGATCATTCCATTGTTCAAGGGGTTCGAATCTCAGTTACAAAAGAGGATATAGCACAGGTTTCGGGTCTCCCTACCAATGGCACTCGCCTTTTCAGCCGCAAACATATCATCCTGAATGCCCAGCGGGACTTCCTCTCGCCAGAGGAACAAATTGAATTTAAAGGCCGGGGTGTCCGACTTAGCCCGTTGCCGCCCCCATGGCTAGATGTTGCAAAATTCGTCAAACACTACCTTACCTACGAAGTTCGATACCAGGTAGTCTACCAACACGATTTTCTTCTGTTGTCTCATTTACGACATAATAGATTGGTGAACATTCCTTATTATCTGCTCGGTTGTCTCAAAAATATTTCACACTACTGTAAAAAGGCTAAAGACCCCGCCCTTTCACTCACCCATCACCGTCTCATCCAACTACTTATCCAAAAGAGTTTTTCCCAACAAAACCTTCCACTAAACAACCCACCTATAGATCCCCAAGAAGCCGCTGAAATTCCTGAAAATCTTCAGGAACAACAACCACAAAACCCTCCAGACTCTCCAGAAATAACTAACAGTCCGCCTACAAAACCAATCAATCCAATCAAACCCCCTACCATACCAAGCCCGCCCCACACCTTACCAGAATCATCCAGTCCTTCCCTTCATATTCTTAGCGATGATTCTGAGCCAGACAATTCTCTCTGCCCCATCATTGAGGAAAAACCCTCGCGAAAATGAAAGCAAATTTCTTTCTTTCCACCCTTTTTACAAAGAAAATGAACAAGGGCCTCAACAAGGGAAACCACTACTACCACTACCATAGACCCCCAACCCATCCGACTAATACCCCGTACACCTACAACCTCCCAAATGCCGGAATCTTTGCCTATTCCACCCACGGGCATTGAAACACAAGAACCAGATGCCCAGGGTGTTGCGACATCATCTGTTTCAAATCAAGTAGCTGAAACACAAGAACCAACTATCGATTCAATAGCTGAAACACAAGAACCAGCTACCGATTCAGTAGCTGAAACACAAAAACCAGCTACCCATTCAGTAGCTGAAACAAAAGAACCAACTACCCATTCCGTAGCTGAAAAACAAGAACCAACTACTCATTCAGTGGCTGAAACACAAGAACCAGCCATAGCTGCCACACAAGAACCAGCTACAACTGAAACACAAGAACCAGATGCTGATATTGACACTGAGATACAGGAATCCAAGGTCCAGGGTGCCGCAACACTACTTTCCTTACATCAACAAGCTGAAACACAAGAAGCAGCTGCTGATCCTATAGCTTCTCCACAAGAACCAGCTAGTGCGGTTGTGACTGCTACACAAGAACCAATCACTCCTCAACCAGAACCAACAATGGCCTATGTTTTACAAGAAAATGAGTTCCTAAAGTCTGAACTATGAGCCTACAAGCAAGAGCTAGCCATGGCAAAGGAAGCCTATGAAAAGGAACTTAATTTGTACACCCTAGCTTGCACAACGACCATGTCAAAAGGAACTACAACAGAGAATCCGTATAGAGAATATATGTGATGCCAATGTGGGGATATTTACTATCAAGCAGGCTACAAAGTAATTCAAATCCCAATGCCAGGAGCTCCCCCTACTCCTACAAATTTTGCAGTCAAGGAAGAAGAACCTGCTGTTACATAAGAACCAACTATAGCTATCACACAAGAACCAACTACAGCTGAAACACAAGAACTAGCAGGACCTCCCAAGATTAAGACCGAGCCCTGCCCTGCAACAAATGTCAAATTTGAAACCCCTTCTTTTGTTAACAAAGCTGCACAAACAGTGCTTATTGAGGAATCTTCCCCTCCCAGCCAGATCAATATCCACACTTTTGTGGAACAATCTACTCAGACCTTACCTCACCCCACTACTTGCAACGCTGAAACACAAACTCAGCCATGGGATGAGCAGGCAGTAATATAGAAATGGAATAAAGAATATGATGTTACACAGGTCAAAAGCCTGCAAGAGCACAGAAAAATCTGGATAAATCATACCTACTCAAATTGGGAAGCTTTAGAGCAGACACGCTAGGAAGCTCGTGTCCTTAAGAAACAAAACAAAGAGTTGAAGGGAAGATTGGCCCTAGTATTTGACTTGCCACAAAAGCTATTGGCTACAAGGAAACCATCCTGCAATTACTCCTTGTTCTTTATGGAACGACTTACATGGTTTCAGATCAAATCAATCACAGAAGGCAAACCCCATGCAGTACTACACCCAATAGATTTTGTCAAAACCTTTGCAGAAACCTCCGCTAGGGATCAACACCTCCTCTATGAGACATACTTTCATAACGAGGCCATCCCCGAGAACATGCAGTTGAACCTTAATCCTCTTGTTGGGGACATCCAGATTCGGGCATTCACCTCCTTTCTCCACAATTAGATTATATGGCAGGATGACTTCATGGTTGCCAAGCACAATGAAGATAACCGCCTTCTCTGGATAAGACCAGAACCACAAAATGCAACCACTTTTGTTATAGAATACTATCAGTTTTTAAAGAAACCAGGGATGACTGAACACGTTCAACAACTACAATCAACAGTGCTTTAGGATTGTTAGCACTTCATCAGATCCACAGAGATTGCTTCCCTCCAGGCAACCAACTTGTTTCGGCAGCAATCCACTGAGAAAAGACAGGAACACAATCATTTTATCCCTACTAACCTCGAGATAGCAATCTCCAGGGAACCTAACTACATCTAGTGTGTTCAGCAATGTGCTGAAAGCTGGATAGGGTACCGGTTTTATTTTCCTATCCTCTGGTTTCCAATAGAGAGATATCAAATCCATTATAAGTTGCCTAAGAAGACAGAGACAACAACTTGGCAAAGGTTACAACGTGTCCAAGGGTTCAGAGCGCCAACAGACAGTACCTCCCACAGCCACTGCTTGAGTAACTTGCACGCTCAGAGTTAGTATTCAGACTCTGACTCAGAGTGAAGTTGCTTGAGGACATGCAACATTTTAAGTTGGGGGGGATGTTAGGACAACACAATGTACCTTTTTGCCCATACTTTTTTCGACCATTACACTCTTGTTCACTCACATTTAAACTCATATTATCACTTTATCCTATCTTTCCAAAGGTATACAACGTCTCTTCTCTTCACTATACGTTTAATCTGTTTTTCATATAATTTTACATCACTCTCGTACTTAACCATTGATTAGAAATGTATAAGTGTTGAAACAGTTCAAACTGCAGATTAGCATTTGAGGCCTGTTGTTGAAACAACAACTCACAGAAGATGTTACACAGTCCATGGTCGACGATGCTGAAACACAGAAGTTGTTACACAGTCCATGGTCGACGATGCTGAAACACAGAGGAAGCCGTTACATAGTCCGCGGTCAACAACAATTCACACAGATTGACTACAACAGCTGAACCGTGAGCCAAGCACTAACCATCGCTACTACCTAAGAAGTGCTGAAACAGTCAGAACACAAATCCTGTGGCTGAAACAATCCACGATTTTCGATGCCGAAACAACATACAACAACAGTAACAAGAAAGAGCTGTTACTCCAGCCTTAACAGCAACACCTCACTCAACACTCGTAATAGCATTCTGTTGCGGGAGACTAGGTTATCCTATTCCGGTTTAGAAAGTCGATTTGACTAAGAATAGGACTCAGATATACACCTGTAATTTTTGATCAATTGTATCGAAGGGATTCCCTCCTTAAATAAGAGGAAATCATCATTCGAGAGGATCTCCAACTTTTGGTACTAAGAAATTTTTACAGAGAAAGACGTACCTCATTTTCAGATTGTAATATGATACATTGATAGATGAATAAAAGACTGTTTTGAGCACCCTTTTCTAGCCTCTTTGTTCCAGGGGAATCTTGTGAGAAGGGAGGGCCCACCTTCTTCACAAGATTCACCCGTTAGTTTTATAGTGTGTTAGTGTGATCTCTGTTTATGCCTTGATTGATTTATGTCTTGCTGAAACACTACTTTAATGAATTTTGCTTTGCTGAAACACTACTGAACTATGTCTTGTTAAGAACTCTGTTTTACTAAACGTTACATTGTTTTCATGAAGTTCATGCTTGAGTAACTGTTAATCATTTTAGTTAGCAATCTTGTGTGATGAATTTATGAAATCTTGCTAATCAGAGACTGGTGCTGAAGGTTTCTGCTTTGGGAAGGAAATAAGGTCCTGTTCTCTGTTAGAATTAGTTAGCCTTCAATTATTTCCATAAGTGTGCTAATCAGAGACTGGTGCTGAAGGTTTCTGCTTTGGGAAGGAAATAGGGTCCTGTTCTCTGTTAGAATTAGTTATCCTTCAATTATTTCCATAAGTGTGCTAATCAGAGACTGGTGCTGAAGGTTCCTGCTTTGGGAAGGAAATAGGGTTCTGTTCTCTGTTAGGATTAGTTAGCCTTCAATTATTTCCATAAGTGTGCTAATAAGAGACTGGTGTTGAAGGTTCCTACTTTGGGAAGGAAATAGGGTCTTGTTCTCTATTAGAATTAGTTAGCCTTCAATTATTTCCATAAGTGTGTTAATCAGAGACTGGTGCTGAAGGTTTATGCTTTGGGAAGGAAATAGGGTCCTGTTATCTATTAGGAGTTAGATAGCCTTCAATGTGCATTATTTCAGTTAAGCAATAAGTTCATGAAGTGTGATGATCAGAATAAGGTGCTGAAGATTCCTGCTTTGGGAATAGGGTCTTGTTCTCTGGTTACAGAATAGTTGGTCTTTTCTGTTGCAATATCTTGTGTTATTTTAATGTAATCCAAGATTCTTCAATTAATCATTTCTTTAAACTTTGAGCTCTGCAATATGTAGATTTCTTTTCTGTAATTCAAGTTATAACTTCAGTTCATTCAAGGCAAGTGTGATTAATATAGTTTCCTTTATTACAACTCTAGGTTGCTTTTGAAATTGAGCATATATAGTGCGTGGTTACCTTTGAAATAAACAGACTTCCCTGGGTTGACAATTTATGTAGCACTTGATTGTTTAAATTAAATAAGCAATTATAGTGACCAACACTTCTGAACTTATTTTCCCACAAACCAACCTAATCTAAACTATTGAGATCAAGTTCTGAATTAAGTGATCTCAAAATTCCAGTGTAACCACGAAATAAAATGGCTATTTGACTGCTTTTTTCTCACACTTTCCTTAAGAAGACAAAACAAAAAGAAAATGACAACTTAAACTGAAATTTGAATCCAATTTCAAAACTCATCCATCGTGAAAAACTAAATCCACTAAATGATTCCAGAAATTCCACTAAAATATTATTTTCTAATGTTTCCAACAGAAATGCAAAGGAATCTTCAAAAACATAGATTGTTACCACTTCTTGATGATGAGAAAAAAGAGAAAGGTAATATTCATCCCTAACTATTAGTTTTTTATGTTCTATTCCTTCATCTTTAAGATCGTCCTCAAAACAAATGACAATGGATTGATTATTTTCCTTATCATCTATATCAAGAAGAAAATTCATATGTTCTAGTCATTTATCAATTGGAACAACCAAAATATGTGTCTGAGGAATATCTAAAAATAATCCTTCATAAACTTTCACAAGAGGATCATCTTTCTTTTCCAATGAATCGAGGAAAATAGTTCCTTTATCATTGTCTTCATTAATTTCTAAATCCAATTTGTTACATGTAAGCATCGATTCTTCATTTAAAATAAACTCATTGTTTTCTTGGATACATAACCCAGGAAAAGACTGAAGAGTTTTTGTTTACGTTATTTTAAAACTTTGATTTTACACACTTGTTCTTGAAATAAGGATTCAAAAAATGAATGAGCTGAAGTATAGTTTGATTGACTATCCTCATATTCCTCTTCATCATCCACAACAAAGAAATAATTTGAACACTCTTGAAAGGATTTGAATACAAGAGCCACATCATATGTATCAAAAGTATAAAAAATTGACCTTTCATGTGATTTATCGAAAATTTCCTTTTGTGTTTTGAAAATTTCTGAATTTATCATTTCAAGAGGTGTAAAATTTTGAATATTTTCCACACATTTCAAGGGATATAAAACAACCTATTATTTTTCCATGATCATTTAATAAGGTAAAATAACTACGTAAAATATTGTTTGACTATCATTATCCTCCTCTTGGTCTCTTAAAAACTGACAAGATTGTTGCATATTTTCATCAAACTCAAGGGATGATACATGAATTTGTAAACTAAGGTCCTTATATGCTTCATTTTCAATCAAGGGAGAAACTACTTCATGTTGAAAATTTTCTTGAATAACATGGAAGCTAGTCTCCAATATTTCTTCTTGATGAGAAGATAATTCAAAAAGGGCTTCTTTGATTTCATAATCCATTAAATATTCCTTATCAATGTCAATTCCCATATGTTGAATAAGATTTTCAAAATTTCCACATAAGTTTTCAACCAACACTATAGATGGGTAACTTTATTTATAATTCTTACAAAATATGATGCATAAATCTTTAAGGGAATATAGATTAGAAGGTCTTAACCTTTCATACCACAATATTGCCTTTTCTTCCAAAGTAGCAATAAACATTTTCATTAGGAAATATTCATGCAATTCAACCCCAAGCCTACGTATATGCATATGAAATTTGACCAAATGAAAAGAAGCATCATCTCCTTCATGATTTCTGAATTTTGATAAATATGTGTGTCAATCTATATAAGGAAGGTAATTTGGAAAACCCAGAATATGAGCACAATTCATAGAAGCGTACCTCATAGATTGAGAATCCATCTTTAGGTAGTGGAGTCACTAATAAACCCTTTAAGATTTGGATTCTTTGGATAGTGGAGTCTCCATGAAAGATCTGAAGTCTGGATTCTTCTCACAGTTGAGTAGACATGAAATCTTTGAAGTTTGGATTCTTCTCACAGTTGAGTCGCCAGGGAAAATTATATAGCCAATCTTGATGTCTAACTATGTTTACCCTTAGGAATCAAGTTTGAATCTTTGTCGTTCTTTCCTAGAGAATATTTCACCTTCACTCCCCAGCAACGATGCAAACATATTATCACTCTGTAAATTTCCTTGGCTGCAAAAGAAAGTCTCAGAGGTAACCGAAAACCTACTTTCACATTGGAAGCTAGCCTCCTCCCATTCTAGAGAGGGCTCTCTCCAACTAGTTTTTTCAATCAGTACATTGGCTAGATTTTAGGTGGATGAAAAGTTTATGAAATGGTTGGTAGGGCTGAGAGAAACACCCATTGGGCATGGAGTCATAATAAAGATAGGTCAAATCAAAGTTTCCAAAACTGGTTGATATGAAAAAATTTACTTCATAGGATAGGTATCTAGCAATTTGTCAGTCATCATAGGCATTGTAGTATGGTGGTGGTAAGAAAGAAACACAACACTGATAACATAGCACCAAGAAGTGGATGGGTTTTTTCAAAATACCAGAAGACTAATGTAGGAAAACTGAATGTGAGATAAAGAACATCAATAATGAATTCTCTATCTATAACCATTCAGTCATAATAGAAGAATAGACATAATTATGAACAAGATGGAAAACATTCACAAAGAAAACATATTGCATATCACCAACACAAGAATGTCTAAGACAAAATGTCCAAAACTCTTCTCAAAACATTTTCATGAACATTAAAAAATATACACAACAACCAAAATGTATTTTTCCTCAAGTCCTGAACCCCCTTCTCAATACTTGTTTTCATTACAATATATAGCATTACATTACCATATAACTCTATGGAGTTGAAATAGTTAATGTTTCACATTCAATAAAGAGTTACATACTAACTCCTATTTTTTAGGGTTTAGTTTTAACTAATTAAATTTGGCAAAAATCTATAAAACTAGGCTGTAAAGATCCCTTTGAATATCCCAACCCATGACACCTGTGAAAAACATGAGAGAGGTTTTTGTATATGAACCCGTTCTTGAGAAAATGTATTTCAGTTTGTTGATATCTATCACCATCTTCTCGAAATCTATGCTTGATGTTGACTGCAAAAAAAATCAGCTACATGAAATTTTGTAGCAACCAAGAGATTTCACATTGTTTGGTAATGTATCCTTTTCTCCCAAATAGTGAACTGGGTTGGGATTATTTTTTTTTAGAAAATTAATGAGACTATTGTGCCACTCCATGAAAAATCTGGGAAAAACCCAGTTTGTCTTCTTAAATTTATGATGAAAATAACAATTCATAGCAACTAGGAAATTTGCTGTGAAATCTATGTTTCAACAGTTTCGCAGCAAAAGTTGCTACAAAATCTCTGTTTCAATTGATGGTGTTTCCAAAATGCTCCAGGTTTCATCCAAAACTTTGAACTAACCTTAGAAAACACAAAAAAATGTTGTGTCTAGAGTATTACAAAACTATTCCAGTGCAACTTGGGCCAACAAGTCTATATTCCTCTTTGCAATTTGTTCTTTCTTCAGTCTGTCCTTTGCCATTGTTGCAGCTACAAGGCCATAGGAAATGTCAAGGATAGAAAAATAATCACAAAAATAACTAGGATTTCTCCATAAGCCTCATTGATATTACATTGATAGTGTAAAATCCCCAACCACCCACAGGCTGGGGAATGCTACCTCCAAGCCCACCCTTGGAATTCATACTCTTACTGATACCTTCTTTCAATTAATAAGAACACATAATATACAAGATTTAGTGACTTGCAGAACATTATCCAACAAGCATGCATAATCTAAGATTCAGTTAAATGATAAGTAAAATACACAGCAGAATACATTCATACACAGATAATAATATCACAACAGAGATCACTCATATTTATAAAAAGGTGACACCAACTGGCTGCAGACCAAGGACGTTCCACCTAACCATAGACATCGCTGCTCCAAATATCAACAATAGTGTCACCCCTGAGCCAAGGCTATGAATCCACAAGGACGGTTCCATAGTGTACTTGGGTTCCCAAACAAGTCAGATCTCAAGCTCTCACAGGTTTCCCAACACCCACAACAATCCAAGTACCCATCCTATACTTCCCTAGAGAATGGACCTCCACCCTTCTTTTCCATGCAGTCCCTGAAGAAATCCTTCTCCTTTTTCTAGGGCCTCCAACACAATTGGTCCAAAATTGCAATGCTAGAACTCTCAGGGCTCACAATTGTGAGAAAAAAAGGGCACAGGCCAATGCATCTTAGACATGTAGGCCCCTGGTCATGGATGGATTGCACCAACAACCATTATAGCCAACTATCTTGTGGATAATTCTTAGTAGTTCCTTTGCCTTTACCAATCCAAGATGCAGGTGAGGATGGATCAATGGATGGGTAAGTGAGTGCATGGAAGTGCGTGAGGGAAAAGAGTGAATGTACAGGAAATCAGTGAACAAGCCATCAACAGAACCCCCCCATCAAACTAGAAGTGGGTTTAAGTAACTTCATGGGGAATCAAGAATGCCCTAGCCTTCCCCAAGAATCTCACGTAATCGATCCCCTCCCTTAGACAAAAAGGGGTAATTAAAATAGGAATAAACACTTAGCCCCTCAAGCCCCCCTTCTTGTGGAATCATAGCCCCCCATAACTCTATTCCTTGTCTGTCTATCAGTCAACCATGTATTTATTATTAATGATGATCAAAAAATTACATTTCTTGGGCATACCGGATTTTTAATAATTGTTTGGGCATTTAGGCCTGTGAGCATTGTAACAATATATTATTTAAAATGGGGGTTCAAAACTTGGGGTGTTACATCCCCTCCACCTTATTTTGGCACTGTTCTCAGTGCATATACAAAATAAAGATCAAAATCTCAAATCTATTCAAAACTTTGTGGGTATTCTGCCCGCATGGCATATTTATGCTCCCAGGTAGCATCTTCAGGACCATAGCATATTCACTGAACTTTTACCAGCTCTATAACTTGATTCCAGAGCATTTTTACCTTTCTGTCCAATACTCGTATTGGTTAAACCTAAAAGTCTCCCTCCGTCTCTACCTAAATTAGATGCCAATCAATAACATGGTTAGGATCATGTACATATTTCAAACATACCACATAATCTGTCTGTCATATTTGTACAACTACCCAATTTCAATGAGACTTAATTGGGGTTCACTTTCAAAAGTACATGCTCCCCTACTTTAAATTATCTATATGTATTGTTCTTGTCTTCATAAACTTTTTGTCTATCTCGAGCTTCCTTTAAATTCTTCTTGATCTTGACCACCTGGTCTTCCATGTCTTTGAGCAACTCTGACCCAAGTACCACTCTATATGCTAGGTTGTCCCAGCTTACTAGAGTATCACATTTCCTACCGTACAAGACTTCAAATGGGCTCATTCTCAATAAAGCTTGATACCCATTATTATATGCAAACTCAACCAAGTGTAAGTAATCTTCCCACTTAGATGGCTTATCCATCTCATACATTCTCAACATGTCTTCAATTATTAGATTGACCCTCTCTGTTTTCCCATCTATCTGGGGATGATATGTTGTGCTAAAGTTTAGATTTGTGCCAAATCCTTTAAACAATCCCCTCCAAAAATTGGAGGTAAACTTTGTATCTCTATCCAAGACAATTTTCCTAGGTATCACATGCAATCTAGAAATTTCCTTCATGAAAATTTTTGCAATATTAGTCGTTGTATGCGTTGTCTTTACAGGCACAAAATGAGCAACCTTTGTTAATTTGTCAACAACCGCCATGATTGAATCATGTTTCTTATTCGTTCTAGGTAATCCTGTGATGAAATCCATGGTGATCACTTCCCATTTCTTCTCTGGAATTGGCAATCACTGAAG
Organism: Picea engelmannii; assembly: GCA_009831015.1. Taxonomy (NCBI): domain Eukaryota; kingdom Viridiplantae; phylum Streptophyta; class Pinopsida; order Pinales; family Pinaceae; genus Picea; species Picea engelmannii. The sequence goes on from ML779420.1 coordinate 778,039, forward strand.
CAAACCCATTGGGTGCCTATGCTTAGCCTTCACCTTTTGACATTCCATACATCGAGCGATTTAATCGACAACATCCTTCTTCATTCCTAGCCAAAAGAACTGGCTTCTTACTGTTGTAACTGTTTTCTGGTAACCGGGATGTCCAGCATAAGGAACACCATGCATTTCCTTCAGTGCCAAATTCCTCAGTTCTCCAGAACTAGGAACATAGATTCTATTCTTACGCATGAGTAATCCATTTTCCTTTATCTCATACTCCTTTATTCTCTGTTGTACATCTCCTTGCTATAAGTTTTCCTTTACCTATAGGTAATGATGACCTGTAACAAGATCATCTAAAATTATGCTCTTCAAGTCTGACTGATACATATTGACAACAATAACATGCATGAGATGCACTCTTCTACTAAGTGCATCGACAACTTTATTCTCCTTTCCCTTAATATGCTTGATATAGAATTCATATTCACTTAGAAATTCCAGCCATCTTGTTTTCCTCACATTCAAGGTCAGTTGTTCAAAAAGATACTTTAGGCCAATGTGGTTTGTTCTTAATTCAAATTTCTTCCCTATGAGATAATGCCTCCACATCCTCAAGGCATGAAAAATGATAGCAAGTTCCAAGTCATGGGTGGCATAGTTCCTCTCATGTTCCTTAATCATTTTGGACTCATATCCAATGACATGTCCATTTTTCGTGAGGAATCCCCCAAGTCCTTCCTTACATGTGTCTGTACATACCACACAAATTTCATTTGTGATCAGGGGATCAAATTTTGCTCAAAATTTCAAAGTGCTCGAAATGAGACGAAACCAGTACCATTGCGTCCATCTCGTCTTCCTGATTCCGGCGGTATATTTACTTTGTCAAACGGGCTCCGTATGGAGAAGATATCGCGTTCTGTTCGTCAAGTCAAACGGACAAAATTTTTGGTGCTGACTGTACAGTTCGTAGAGTCCGTACAGTCTGACGTGGCAGGACCGTACATACCATATGGATGACATGGAAACATATGGTTGGTTGACAGTTGTCGAATCAAGAAGTGACACGTGTCCTTTGGTGGCAAATGGTATGAGGACACGTGGCCCAATCCATGGGTGCCACGTGTCACTCGTTGTTTGGGTAGTGGTTATTATTGTTGTTTGTAAAATGTATGGAGTTCGTGGGGTTCAACCCCCGGACCTCCCCACCGCACAAAAACCTATACAAACTCCAATAACCAATCGGGATACCGCTCATACCTTGATATATATATGTTTTGGGTTATATTTAAATCCGCTTGTCGGTATAGTTGGGGCTGTGATCGGGCCGGGCCTAGCCCAGTCCTTGGTTGCGTGCTTTTCATATATATGTGACCACGAGTATATACATTGGTGCGTGCACGTTTTGTAATATGGTTTCAACGGTTGTAATATGGTTCCAACAGTTGTAATATGGTTCCAACGGTTATATGGACGGAGCCCCATTTATTTTAGTGCGCGGTTCTATGACCCATACGCCCAGGTGCCTAGGCGGTTAGGGGATGGCACGCCCTTAACCGTCCTACGGTTTTCACCATTGGCACGGTTGCACCCGCTGCTGGGTTTTCACGCTTTAAATTGTGTGTGAGCCAGGTTCAAACAACAAGGGTGCATTTTGTAGATGCAGAGACAACAAGCTTGAAGAGGGAGACTTCCAGGAGGCCTAACTTCTTCATTTTTTGACCGATTGAGGTGCCGAAAGAACCCAGACAGGGGTTTTGGGATGCTTTGAAGCCATTGGAGCAGTTGGTTTGTCAGTTTGAGCATTGTAAGACATGTTTTTGAGCACTTTGAACAATTAATAATAATGATCCATTGGAAGCTGGACCAGGAGATGTAGCCCAAGAGATGGGTGAACTCCTTTATCAAATTGTTGTGTTTATGTGCTTATGTTCAATGATTATGTTGCTTTCTATATGTAAATTTTCATAAGTAATCCTTTAATTTATGTTTTTCAAACTGATCCATTTTCTTTAAACACATAACATTTACTTGCAATAATTCTCAAGTTTTTTCAAGTCTTCTTCATTTTTAGATCAAGTTGGTATCAGAGCACTGGTTTTTGAAGACTTGATTGTTTGCAAGTTTTGTTTCTGATGCTCACAAGGTTGAAACT
>ML779420.1:783743-804157 GCA_009831015.1 Picea engelmannii
CATTCTTCTCTTATTGCTGGTCATTTTGGTGTAGGCAAGCCAATGGCTAATTTACAAAGATATTTCTACTAGCCTAAGATGAATGAAAGTGTTTCGCGATATGTTCGAGGATGTTAGTTGTGTGCTACAAGTAAACCTAGCAATCGAAAGTTGGGTTTGTACACTCCACTTCCAGTTCCTTCTTGACCTTGGGAAAGTATTTCCATGGATTTTGTTGGTGGTTTGCCTATGTCGAGATGAGGTCATGATTATCTTTATGTTGTGGTTGACCAATTTAGAAAGATTAGTATTTTGATGCCTTGTACTAAGCAAGTAACAACAGAAAAAACGACACAGTTGTTCTTTCAAAATGTTTGGGTACATTTTGGATTTCCTAAGTCCATTATTTGTGATCAGGATTCTCGATTTGTTGGAAGTTTTTGGTCAAGTTTATGGGCACTCATGGACACTAAACTTAAAAAGAGCACAAATTTTCATCCGCAGACAGAGGGTCAGACAAAGGTGGTAAATCGTACAGTGGTGCATCTTCTTCATGCTTATTGCAGCAAGCATCCTAAACTTTGGGATGAACATTTACACTACATTCAGCATGCGTACAATTGAGCTAAGCACTCTTCGACTCAAACGTCGCCATTTGAAGCATGTTTTGGATATTTTCCCAAGTCGCCTTTAGATTTTATATTTGGGAAAGATATTGTTGTCGACGGTCAATATGACATTGATAGGGCAGAGAAGTTCATTGAACAAATTCAGTCAATACATCAGGTGGTGCAAGAGCAGTTGGAAAAGAATCAGGCCAAGTACAAAACGAGACATGACAAGCATCATGTTGATCACAGTTTCCAAGTTGGAGATGAAGTTTGGCTTTACATCAGCAAGGAGAGGCTTAAAGGAGAAGGTAAAAAGTTGAAACCAATTCGATATGGTCCTTTCAAGATTGTCGACAAGATTGGTAACAATGTTTTTCGTTTAGATTTACCTCCCTATATGCATATGTATGCAGTTGTTAATGTTGATAATTTGAAGTTGTATGAGCCTCCATCGATTGATGATCAAGGAGATCATGTTCAGATTCCTTCCATAGATGATTTTTCTCCAGAATATCTAACAGAACTGCAGGAAGACACCATCCTTGACAGGAGGATGCGAACTTCAAAACGAGGAAATGTGGAGTATTTGTGACTTGGTCTTCAAGGGACGAATCCAAGCAAGGACAAGTGGATTGAGGTTGGATGGGTGAGGGAAATTTACCCTCATCTTCACATAGAATGAAAATAGTCTTTTGGAGGTCCAAAAGCTTCCCAATGGGGAGGTGTGATCAGGGGATCAAATTTTGCTCAAAATTTCAAAGTGCTCGGAATGTGACGAAATTAGTACCATTGTGTCCATCGCATCTTCTTGACTCCGACGGTATATTTACTTTGTCAAACGGGCTTCGTATGGAGAATATATTGCGTTTTGTTCGTCAAGTCAAACAGGCAAAAATTTTGGTGTTGACTGTACAATCCGTACAGTCCATACAGTCTGACGTGGTAGGACCTTACAGACTGTACGGATGATGTGGAAACATCTGGTTGGTTGACAGTTGTTGAATCAGGAACTGACACGTGTCCTTTGGTGGCAAATGGTATGAGGAAACGTGGCCCAATCTGTGGGTGCCACGTGTCACTTGTTGTTTGGGTAGTGGTTATTATCATTTTTTGTAAAATGTATGGAGTCCGTGGGGTTCGACCCCCGGACCTCCCCACCTCACAAACACTTATACAAACTCTAATAACCAATCGGGCTACTGCTCATACCTTGATATATATATATATATATATATATATATATATATATATATGTTTTGGGTTATATTTAAATCCGCTTGTTGGTATAGTTGGGGCCGTGACCGGGCCGGGCCTAGCCCAGCCCTTGGTCACGCACTTTTCATATATATGTGACCACGGGTATATACATTGGCGCGCGCGCATTTTGTAATATGGTTTCAACGGTTGTAATATGGTTCCAACAGTTGTAATATGGTTCCAACGGTTATATGGACGGAGCCCCATTTATTTTAGCGTGCGGTTCTATGACCCGTACGCCCAGGTGCCTAGGCGGTTAGGGGCTGGCGTGCCCTTAACCATCCTACAGTTTGCACCGTTGGCGTGGTTGCGTCCGGTGCTGGGTTTTCACGCTTTAAATCGCATGTGAGCTAGGTTCAAACAACAAGGGTGCATTTTGTAGATGCAGATACAACAAGCTTGAAGAGGGAGACTTCCAGGAGGCCTAACTTCTTCATTTTTCGACCGATTGAGGTGTCGAAAGAGCCYAGACAGGGGTTTTGGGATGCTCTGAAGCCATTGGAGCAGTCGGTTTGTTAGGTTGAGCATTGTAAGACATGTTTTTTTATCACTTTGAGCAATTAATATTAATGATCCATTGGAAGCTGGACCAGGAGATGTAGCCCAAGAGAGGGGTGAACTCCTTTATCAAATTGTTGTGTTTATGTGCTTATGTTCAATGATTATGCTGCTGTCTATATGTAAATTTGCATAAGTAATCCTTTAATTTATGTGTTGCAAACTGATCCATTTGCTTTAAACACATAACATTTACTTGCAATAATTCTCAAGTTTTTTCAAGTCTTCTTCATTTTTAGATCAATTTGGGTCAACAATCTTTAACACAGATGCACTAGTAAGTAATTCCCTTAACAAATTAAAATTATTTTTCACACTTGAGTGTCCATTCAAATTTAGTTCCCTTCTTTTGAAAATAAGTTATGGGGTGAGAAATCTTAGAGAACCCTACTATGAACCTTCTGTAGTATCCAAATAATCCCATAAAATATCTGACGTCTGACACATTTTTGGGTGTTGGCCATCCTCTAATGGCTTCGATCTTCTTTGGATATATTTCCATGACCTGTTCTGAAAATAATGTGTCCCAAGTAATGGATATAATTTTGATAGAACACTTACTCAACTTGGCATACAAATGATGTTCTCTCATTACTTGCAATGCTATTCTTAAGTGATGTTTATGCTCCTCTTCAGAATTAGAATAGATAAGTATGCCATCCAGTAATACTATGACAAATGTATCCAAATAATTTCTGAATATGTCGTTCATTAAGAACATGAATACAACTGGAGCATTGGTCAGTCCAAATGGCACCACTACAAATTCATAATTCCCATACCTGGTCCTAAAGGTTGTCTTATGAATGTCTTCTTCCTTGATTCTTACCTGATGGTATCCCGCCCTCACATCAATTTTTGAAAATATCTTTTCTCCTCTTAGCAGATCAAAGAAGTCATCAATTTGGGGTAGAGGATACTTGTTCTTTATAGTGTACTTGTTCATCTATCAAAAGTCAATACACAACCTCAAGGTTCCATCCTTCTTTTTGACAAAAAGTACTAGTGCTCCATAAGGTGAAACACTTGGATGTATGTACCCTTTCTTAAACAATTCCTCCAGCTACATTTGTAATTATTTTAACTCTTGTGTGCTCATTTTATAAGGTGTTTTTGACACTGGGGAAGCTCCTGGCACTAAATCAATTGAGAAATCTATCTCCCTTCTTGGTGGCAATACGGGTATTTCTTGGAATACATCTTCAAATTCATGTAGTACCGAGAAATCTTTGAGGCTTGGCCCCTTTGTATTATCTTTCTCTTCCACACGAGCTGCATACAATTGACATCCTTTCCTAAAACATATTTTTATATGTAAGGTTGAAATCTCCCTTATACAGATTGGTCTCAAAACTCCTTTCATAGTGATTTGTTTTCCATTTCCATCAAGACATGTAAATGTCTTTTTATGACAATCTATGACAACGTGACACTTTTCCAACCAATCCATTCCAATCACAATATCATAAGACCCCAATGGTATGATATTTAGATCAATACTAGTATTCACTCCATTAAGACTTATGGAACAACTTTTGACCATATCATGGATTCTTCTTTTGGTTCCAGTGGCTAACTGAACCAAACTTTATTTTCCAAGTTTACTTTTCTCCAAATGTAATCTATCCACTATCTTAGGATCAATGTAGCAGTGAATTTCTCCTGAATCAATCAAAATAGAAACATGTTGATTTATGATCTTACCTTCCACCTCAATCATATTATAATGGTACTCTGCTTATCGATCATTTAAAGTTGCATATATTCTTCCCATATCTTCGACTATTGTAGCCTCTTGGATGCTATACACAGTCTTCACTATGTCTTTTTTGTGTGGGAAATCCTTGTACATGTGATATTCCTTGCATCCCCAACATTGGATTGGTGGTCTTCCCCCTTTTCCCAATGAATCTTCCTTCCTGGAATCTCCCCTAGCATACTGATCTTGATGATTTATATTAGGCTCATTCCTATTGAAGGGAGGTTTGAATCCTTTCCTCCTCTGATCAAACTTCACATTCTTATTTTCCTTCCAATATTTCTATAGGGATTCTCTTCCCTGGCCTTGCTCATACATGTATTTATCCTTCCTAATGGCCTACGTCAAGGTATTGGGTTCATCATACATGGCATTTTACTTATAAACGGTTGGAACTCCACTTAGAAACCTCTGTATTTTAACTTTCTCATCACCAATGAACCTGTCATACTTTAACAATCCCAAGAACTTCTTCTCATATTCTACCATAGTCATGCTTCCGAGTCAGAGTTCAAAGAACTCCTGCATTTTCTTTTCATAGAAATTATCTTAGAGGTACTCCTTATGGAAATACTTCTTGAATTGCTTCCAAGTGAGATTACTTTGATTAACATGTTACACTTGCTTCAGTTGGTGCCACCACATTGAAACTTTCCCGTGTAAATGGTAGGTGGCAATCATGGCTTCCAGGTTTGACAAATAGTTATGCAACTGAAAATATCTCCTAAGCCAAAGAAACCATGCTTCGACATCATTTTCCATTTCTCTTTCACCCTAAAAGGAAGGTGGATTGATATTCCTCAGATCTCCTTGCAAACCATCTACCTCTTGTTTCCTTCTTTGTTGTCTAACTGGAGACACCTCTGGACTTATTATGGGATCTTCCGATGCATACAAATTTATGTCTGAGTAAGGATGTGAGTGGTGTCCACGAGCTCTACTAGCACTTCTGGAATAAACAACTCTTCCACGATCATCCCTTATTTCATGGAACCTGCCTTCTTCCTCTTGTCTCAATTTTGATCCCTTCTTCTCTTGTCTCTGCAACTGATTTAAGCTCCACAACATTCAAGCATTTATCTGAATTTTCTCTCTCATCAATCTCTCGTTGTCTTGTTTGTAGCTTTTCACTTCCATCTTTAGGCTTCTTACCATTTCTATTAATGTTTCCTTATCTCCTTTTCCCTTGCATCCATTGGAATTTGTCTCTGTATTACCAACTCTGGTATTCTGGCCTTCAACCTCCTTATCATGACTGGAGGATCCCTTGCCTTCTTCTATTTCCTTAATACACATCTTGAGTTGATGTGCTTAAGCCCCTTAATTCTGCAAAATGTGCAAGTGACCATTTTGTTAGAATTACGCATATGATAAACAAAATTATGAACAATGCTTTGTTTCTTTTTGCTTCTTGATGCAGACCCCCTTCTCTCCTAAGGTTGCATGAATTCCTGTTCAAGGGTCTTCAATACCGAGCCAAATTGGCTCTCTGAAGCCTTGATGGTTTTTCTCTGTATCTAAATACAGGCCCTTTTGAATTTTCAGGCATAGGTCCGATGGCTCGCATGACCTTCTCCTTTTCCCTTGTGAAAATATCAGAGTTGGTGCTAGATCCTTTTCTCTTGGCCCCTCCTTATATGTGGCCTTAGGCAGTGACCTCACGTGGATGTGCGATTGCCACCATTCTCAAAGGTGGTTTGGAACCAAACTACTTTTTTCCCTGCAGTTCACCTCGAGTCACCACGTGTCCTTTTGCCAAAACCGTGGTCTCGATTGTAGTCCGCCCTCGAATTCATAAATCCCGAGCACCTCCTGTCCCCATAATGCAAGGTGACCATTGATCTCACAATCTTGGTGGTGATTCTAAATGAACGACCAAGATCTACCTCTTGGGAACCAACAATTCTGATTTACCTCTCCCATATCGACGTTTGTGGTCGTTTTGGAATTCCGGACTTCATAATTCTCAAGTATCAAACTTTACTTCCCTCGAAATACACAGGAGTCTTCCACGTGTACTTTTGAATTAGACGGCGGGGAATTACTTCAGATGATCCGATGATCACTGTTTACTTCGGGTCCTTACCCAAAATCCACAGCTTCATGCCACCTATTCTCCTAATCTGATGATTTAGGTGTACTTCAGATGATCGGACAATCGACGTTTACTTCAGGTCTCTGGCACTCTGGGCTTCGGGAGTTTCAACTCTCAAGTGAAAACTCTTAGAGTAATTTCTTCAGAGTCTACGATCTGTCACCATGTGGAGAAATACTAGAAGAGGACACATGGTCCAATCAAGAGGGTGACACGTGTCACGTCATATCTTACATTTCAATCATTCGCATGCTCAAAAATTTACTGACACGTGGTACACATCCCATCTGTCCACGTAATCCTTGGTGACATCCATAATCCATGTTACTTTAGAAATTATGGGGTCCCCATCACCTCCTGGTGACATAATTGTGCCCCACGATTTTATCTCTTCAGGCTTCGGGACTTTGGTCATTTCCAAACTAGCACACTTTCAATTCTCCCGAACTCTGATCTCCTGAACCAGCCAAACTGTCACCATGTGTCTCCCTTATCAGATGGTCCATAACAACTCCAGACTTTGGGACTTCAGGAATCTCAACCCTTAACTCTTTCCGAAAAAGAGTCTATTTGAGGCTCGCGATCTACTAACGCATGTCTCCCGCAGATCGACGACCATGATTTCTTTCGGTATTCGGACTTCAAAAATCTCAAATTTCAAAACCTATCTGGCCCCACTAGATTTAATCCAAAGCCCTGGATCTAGTGATGCATGGCTCTCGTCATATCAATGGTAGTGATCCTTTCGGGTCATCATGTTTCGATAAACTCAAACTTCATTTTTTTTTTTTCGAAATGTTTTTATCTGAAGCCTGCGATCTACTAACACATGTATCCTATGGATCGACGACTATGATTTATTCAGGTCTTCGTACTTCAGAGAACTCAAATCTCAACCTTCACTTTCCCCCGAAGTGCACGAATTTCTACCGCTTGTCCTCCTGGATCGAACGACTGAGATTCACTTCAAATCTCCAGGGTCCAGAAATCTCAATTCTGAACTTCTCCTGCTTGCCTTTTCCCATATTCCTTTGACCCAGAGCACACGATCAGTTGACGTGTGTCCTCCTACAGATCAACGGTCCCCAGGTACTTCTACTCTTTGGAGGTTCGTCGCTCGAGTACTAACATTTCACATCACTGCATGCATTTCAATTTGTGGGGGAACACATCAATGGTTTGGAGTAACCTACTTTTCACCCCGCAATTCTCCTGATGCTAAGACGTAACCCCTTGGTGAAACCATGGTTTGGATTATGGGATTGCCTTGGGAAATTATCTCCCATGCAACTTGGTTCCCCACAATGCCACTTGTCCATTGATCCCACTCTCCAATGGGATCTAACGATTATGACCTTAGCCCTTGCTTCCTTTTCATTGGACGACCCATGTCCATTTGTCCTTCGATCAAACGATCCCATATCTCTCATGATTCTATAGTGGCGATCGCTCCTGAATTCGAAGGAGGACGGTCACGATCCTTTGAACCCATTACTACGGGTATCTGACGTTCTATAGCTTGCGTAGATTCTGCAACACCATTCCTCTTGAGATTTTCAACTTCATGGTCATAATTCAATCTCGACCCCAAGACTCTGACCAAAAAACGTGGCCCATACTGGCCTGGTGTTTCAACCAGAAGCTTTGGTACCAATCTGTAACATCCCTAACCACCCACAAGTCGGGGCATGCTATCTACAATCCCACCCTTCGACTTCGTACTCTTACCGATACCTTCTTTCAATTAATAAGAATGCATAAGATACAAGATTTAGTGATATGAACAACATTATTGAGAAATCATGCATAATCTAAGATTCAGTTAAATGATAATTAAAATACACAGTGGAATACATTCATACACAGATAATAATAACACAAAAGAGAACACTTATCTCTATAAAAATGAAACACCAACTGGCTGCAAACCAAGGACATTCCACCCAACTGTAGACACCACTTCCCCAAATTTCAACAACAGTGTCACCCCTGAGCCAGGGATATGAATCCACAAGGAGGGTTCCAGAGGAGCCTTGGGAAATTATCTCCCATGCAACTTGGTTCCCCACAATGCCACTTGTCCATTGATCCCACTCTCCAATGGGATATAACGATTATGACCTTAGCCCTTGCTTCCTTTTCATTGGACGACCCATGTCCATTTGTCCTTCGATCAAACGATCCCATATCTCTCATGATTCTATAGTGGCCATCGCTCCTGAATTCGAAGGAGGACGGTCACGATCCTTTGAACCCATTACTACGGGTATCTGACGTTCTATAGCTTGCGTAGATTCTGCAACACCATTCCTCTTGAGATTTTCAACTTCATGGTCAGAATTCAATCTCGACCCCGAGACTCTGACCAAAAAACGTGGCCCATACTGGCCTGGTGTTTCAACCAGAAGCTTTGGTACCAATCTGTAACATCCCTAACCACCCACAAGTCGGGGCATGCTATCTACAATCCCACCCTTCGACTTCGTACTCTTACCTATACCTTCTTTCAATTAATAAGAATGCATAAGATACAAGATTTAGTGATATGAACAACATTATTGAGAAAGCATGCATAATCTAAGATTCAGTTAAATGATAATTAAAATACACAGTGGAATACATTCATACACAGATAATAATAACACAAAAGAGAACACTTATCTCTATAAAAATGAAACACCAACTGGCTGCAAACCAAGGACATTCCACCCAACTGTAGACACCACTTCTCCAAATCTCAACAACAGTGTCACCCCTGAGCCAGGGATATGAATCCACAAGGAGGGTTCCAGAGGAGCCTTGGGAAATTATCTCCCATGCAACTTGGTTCCCCACAATGCCACTTGTCCATTGATCCCACTCTCCAATGGGATCTAACGATTATGACCTTAGCCCTTGCTTCCTTTTCATTGGATGACCCATGTCCATTTGTCCTTCGATCAAACGATCCCATATCTCTCATGATTCTATAGTGGCGATCGCTCCTGAATTCGAAGGAGGACGGTCACGATCGTTTGAACCCATTACTACGGGTATCTGACGTTCTATAGCTTGCGTAGATTCTGCAACACCATTCCTCTTGAGATTTTCAACTTCATGGTCAGAATTCAATCTCGACCCCGAGACTCTGACCAAAAAACGTGGCCCATACTGGCCTAGTGTTTCAACCAGAAGCTTTGGTACCAATCTGTAACATCCCTAACCACCCACAAGTCGGGGCATGCTATCTACAATCCCACCCTTCGACTTCGTACTCTTACTGATACCTTCTTTCAATTAATAAGAATGCATAAGATACAAGATTTAGTGATATGAACAACATTATTGAGAAAGCATGCATAATCTAAGATTCAGTTAAATGATAATTAAAATACACAGTGGAATACATTCATACACAGATAATAATAACACAAAAGAGAACACTTATCTCTATAAAAATGAAACACCAACTGGCTGCAAACCAAGGACATTCCACCCAACTGTACACACCACTTCTCCAAATCTCAACAACAGTGTCACCCCTGAGCCAGGGATATGAATCCACAAGGAGGGTTCCAAGGTGTACTTGGGTTCCCAAACCAGTAAGCTCTCAAGCTCTCACAGGTTTACCAACACCCGCAACAATCCAAGTGCCCAGCTCTCTTCTACCCATCCTGTACCACCCTAGAGAATGGATCTCAACCCTTCTCTGCCACACAATCCCTCAGATAGTCCTTCTCCTTTTTCCAGGGCCTATATCAAAGCTGGTCCAGAAGCTCAATGCTGGAACTTTCAGGACTCAAAGTTGTGAGCAAAACAAGGCACATGCCAATGCATTTTAGACATGCAGGCCCCAAGTCATGGCTGGATTTCACTAGCAACCATTACAACCAACTATCCCATGGATAATTCTCAGCAGTTCCTTTCCCTTTACCAAGCCAAGATGCAGGTGAGGATGGATCAATGGATGGGTAAGTGAGTGCATGGGAGTGCATGAGGGAAATGAGTGAACGTAAAAGAAATCAACGAACAAGCCATCATTTGAACCTGTCTTCATACTCGAGGTGAGTTTAAGTAACTTCATGGGGAATCAAGAACCCCCTGGCCTTCCCGAAGAATCTTATGTAACAGATCCCCTCCCTTAGACAAAAAGGGGTAATTAAAATAGGAATAAACACTTAGCCCCTCAATCCCCCTCTCTTGTGGAATCATAGCCTTCTATAACTCTAGTCCTTGTATGTCTGGCAGCTAGATTTGTATTTATTATTAATGATGATCAAAACATTACATTTCTTGGGCATACTGACCCTTTAATAATTGTTTTGGCATTCAGGTCTCTTAGCATTGTAACAATACATTATTTAAAATGGGTGTTCAAAACCTAGGGTGTTACATCCAACTCTCTTCTATCCAACTCCCTTCCTTATCCCTTGCTTCCTTAACATTACCTTAGCCCTTGCTTCCTTTTCAACACTATGTCTGGATGGGTCATGTTAGTGGAAAATAAAGAAAAATTTTCAGAAAAAACATGTTGAAAACTTTTTCTTTATTTTCAAAAGGACATGTGGCAGACTCCCATGTATTTCAAATGAAGTAAAGTTTCAGAATTCAGAATTCCAAATTTCAGAATTCTGAAATGACCACAATCGTCGATCTGGGAGAGGTAAATCAGAATTGTTGGTTCCCAAGAGGTAGATCTTGGTCATTTGTTTAGAAGCACCACCAAGATTGTGATATCAACGGTCACCTCGCATTGCGGGGATAGGAGGTGCTCACGCTTTACGAAGTCAAGGGTAGGCTACAATCAAGACCATGAATTTGGAAAAAGGACACGTGGTAGCTATGGTGAATTGCAGGGTGAAACATAGTTTTATTCCAAACCACCTTTGAGCATGGCCACAATCACTCATTTACGTGAGGTCAGTACCTAAGGTCACATCTAAGGAGGGGCCAAGAGAAAAGGAGCTAGTGCCAACTTTGAGGTTTTTGCAAGGGCGAAGGAGAAGGTCGGGGAGCCATCAGACCTATGCTTGAAAAGCCGAAAGGGCCTGTGTTTAGATATAGAGTGAAACCATCAAGGTTTCAGAGAGCCAATTCAGATCAAGATTGAATACCCTTGACTGGTAATTCACACAACAATAGGAGAGAAGGGGGTCTGCATTAAGAAGAAAAAGGAACTATAGGATTGTTGAAAATTTTGTTTATCATATGCGTAATTCTAACAAAGTGGTTGCTTTCACATTTTGCAGAATTAAGGGACTTAAGCACATCAACTCATAATGCGTATTGAGGAAATAGAAGAAGGCGAGGGAGCCTCTAATCATGATAAGGAGGTTGAAGGAAATAATACTAGAGTTGGTAATGCGGAGATAAAGTCAAATGGACGCAAGGGAAAAGGAGAGAAAGAAACGTTGATATAAATGGGAAGAATCCTGAAGATGGAAGTGTAGAGCTACAACGCAGACAATGCAAGACTGATGAGAGAGAAAATTTAGATAAATTCTTGAGTGTTGTAGAGCTTAAATCAGTTGCAGAGACAAATGAAGAAGGGATCAAACTCGAGACAAGAGGAAGAAGGTAGGTGCCATGAAAGAAGGGATGATCAAGGAAGAGATGGTTATTCCAGAAGTGCCAACAGATCTTGTGGACACCACTCATCTCCTTACTCAGAAATAAGTTTTTATGCATCAGAAGATCCCGTAAGAATTCCATAGGTGTCTCCTATTCGACAACAACGAAGGAAACAAGAGGTATATAGTTTGCAAGGAGAGATGAGGAAGCTCAAGCCACCTTCCTTTGAGGGTGAAAGAGAAAGAGAATATGATGTCGAAGCATGGTTTCTTGGGCTCATGAGATATTTTTAGTTGCATAACTATTCATCCAACCTAGAATCCAGGATTACCACCTACCATTTACACGGGAAAGATGCAATGTCATGGGACCAACTGAAGCAAGTGGAACATGTTAATGAAAGTAGGATCACTTATAAGTAGTTCAAGAAGTATTTCCAGAAGGAGTACCTCTCAGAGAATTTCTATGACAAGAAGATGCAAGAGTTCTTTGAACTTTGATTGGGAAGCATGACTATGGTAGAATATGAGAAGAAGTTATTGGGATTGTTAAACTATGTTAGGTTCATTGGTGATGAGAAAGTGAAAACAAAAAGGTTCCTAAGTGGATTTCCAACCATTTATAAGGAGAAGATAAAGTATGATGAACCCAAGACCTTGACGAAGGCCATCATGAAGGATAAATACATGTATGATCAAGGCTAGGGAAGAGAATCCATGCATAAATCTTGGAAAGAAAAGAAGAATGCAAAGTCCGATCAGAGGAGGAAAGGATTCAAACCTCCCTTCAATAGGAATAAGCCTAATAGAAATCATCAAGATCAGTATGGTAAGGGAGATTCCAAGAAAGAAGATTCCTTGGGAAAAAGGGGAATACCACCAATCCAATGTTGGGGATGAAAGGAAGATCACTTGTACAAGGATTTCCCACATAGAAAATACAGAGTGAAGACTGTGCAAAACATCTAAGAGGCTACAATATTCGAAGATATGGGAAGAATCTATGTAGCTTTAAATAATCAACAAGCAGAGTACCAATCCAATATGATCGAGGTGGAAGGTAAGATCATAAATCAATCTATTGCTATTTTGATTGATTCAAGAGTAATTCATTGCTACATTGATCTTAATATAGTGGATAGATTCCATTTGGAGAAAAGTAAACTTGGAAAAGCAAGTTTGGTTCAGTTAGCCACTGGAACCAAAAAAAGAATCCATGATATGGTCAGAAGTTGTTCCATAAGTCTTAATGGTGTGAATACTAGTATTGATCTAAATATCATACCATTGGGGTTGTATGATATTTTGATTGGAATGGATTGGTTGGACAAGCATCATGTTATCCTAGATTGTCATAACAAGACATTTACATGTCTTGATAGATATGGAAAATAGAGCACTGTGAAATGAGTTCCAAGACCCATCTCTATAAGGGAGAATTCATCCTTATGGCTAAAAATATGTTTTAGGAAAGAATGATAATTGTATACATCTCATGTGGAAGACCCAGATAATGCAAAGGGGATAAACCTCGAAGATTTCTCGGTACTATAGGAATTTGAAGATGTATTCCAAGAAATACCTGGATTTCCATGAAGAAGGGAGATAGATTTCTCAATTGATTTAGTTCTAGGAGTTGCCCTGGTGTCAAAAACACCTTATAGAATGAACACACCAAAGTTAAAAGAATTACAAATGCAGTTGGAGGAATTGTTGAAGAAAGGGTACATATGTCCAAGTGTTTCACCTTGGGGAGCACCAGTACTTTTTGTCAAAAAGAAGGATGGAACCTTGAGGCTATGTGTTGAATTTCGACAGCTGAACAAGTACACCATAAAGAACAAGTATCCTCTACCTTGAGTTGATGACCTCTTTGATCAGATAAGAGGAGCAAAGATATTTTCAAAAATTAACTTGAGGGCACGATACCATCAGGTAAGAATCAAGGAAGAAGACATTCATAAGACAACCTTTAGGACTAGGTATGGGCATTATGAATTTGTAGTTGAAATTTTTTTTCTTTATTTTCCACTAACATGGCCCATCTAGGATCAGTGTCGGAAGACACAAAAAAATGTTGTGTCTAGAGTATTACCAAACTATTCCAGTGCAACTTGGGCCAACATGTCTAGATTCCTCTTTGCAGTATTTTATTTCCTCAGTCTTTCCTTTTCCATTGTTGCAGCTAGAAGGCCATAGAAAATGTCAAGGATATAAAAATAATCACAAAAATGACTAGGAGTTCTCCATATGACTCATTGATATTACATTGATATAAATACCATTGAGCCATGAAACATTATCTTTAAGATACCAAGACATGACTACAAGACCCAATCAACAACAAAACAAATTGTTTTGACTTTGTAAATTTATACTCACTAACACCTCCATGCTCCTTAAATAGAGATAATGGACTAATCGGGTGCTAAGCCATGAATCAATGTAGTCGTTAATATTGAGGAAAATATGATCAGTCAAATCAATCTATGTCAGGAACATCTTGTAACCATCATATTAGATAATTACAAATTCATACTAAAGAAACACACTAAGAAAAACACTTTTACCTAAGGACACAATAAGATAATTTGATCTTAACTAACTCTTAAGTGTCTAAATATCCTAATGTATCCTCTTAAGAACAACTTGATATAGGATTGAAGTATTTATAAATGTGACACAATAGAAGAATGAATGAGGCATTAGAGCCTATCCCTCGTTAATTAAAACTTCCTGAACTCCTAACATAGATCAAAGATTGAAAAACTTCACTTTTATAACTGCAACTTGATATTTTTTAGGGAAAATTAACACTTCAATAACTCGATCATAAGTGATATTTCTGATGAAGTGCATTTGTAGCTTAATGTGTTTGTTGTGATGATGTTGAACTCGATATTTGGATACGTTGTTGGCACTCTAATTGTTACACAAAGGGGTGATTTGATGTTGTTGTTGGAATCCAAACTCTGAAAGGATCTGACAAAGTCACAACACTCATTGACTTGGATTAACCATTTCTCATTATTATTCTTTTGTTGAAGAAATAGAAATAGACTATTGTTTCTTATAGGCCCAAGTGATAGGTCCTTAACCAAGGATGAAAACATAACCTGTAGTAGACTTTCAATCATCAGGATCACTGAACAATTATAAATCAGTGAAGCCAACCAATAAAGAGGTCCCCTTAATTGTAATGTATCTTAAACTAAATTTTAACCTAGACATACTGAAGTATCCTTTTAGCTACTTTCCTATGGATTTCATGGGGTGCTTTCATATATTGAGCAATGATACCAATAGAAAAGGAAATATCAGGACGAGTATGATTCAATTAAAAGAGACTACCAACTAACTGACGATACAAAGTGGCATCAACTTCGGTATAAGTACATGTGGCCACAAGATTGACTCCAGATTGGAAGGAGAAGGGGATGGTTTTGAATATTCCATATGAAAGTGACGAAGAATGTCACAATAATACTTATAATAGGAAGGAAAAATTCCGTCCTTGGTTTGAAAAACATTGAGGGAAAGTGCAAATAGCTTAAGTCGATCATTTCAAATTTCTTCTTAAAGCTAGTTTTCACATGGTTTAAATGTTTTGGGTTACTAAGAGTGAGAATAAGGTCATCAACATAAAGAAAAAGGATTATGAGATGGCTTCCTACTTTCTTGGTATATACATTAGGGTTAAAATGACATCTATAAAAGATGGTATCAAGAATAAATTTTTCCATTTTGGCATACCAAGCTTGAGGATATTTCTTAAGAACATAAAGAGATTTATTAAGGTGGAAAACAAGGCTAGAGTCATTATGGACATAGCCAAGAGGTTGTTCCATGTATAGTTCTTCTTAAAATTCCCCATGCAAGAAGGCATATTTGGAATCCATCTAATGGAACACCCATTTATGTGAGGCTACAAGGGATAGAACAAGGTGGATGTAATTCATTTTGGCTACAGGGAAAAAGATTTCATTATATTTAATGCCTTCAATTTGGGAGAATCCTTTGGAAACTAATTGATCCTTGTGTCTTTCAACACTTCCATCTGATGCATACTTAGTTATGTAGACTCATTTACATTTGAAATTTTTTCTTCCTTTTGGAAGAGGTACTAGATCCAAAGTATCATTTTCCATTAAAGAGTGATACTCTTTGTTGGCATGCGGTTACAATACCATAGGTTTAGTTTATTCGACCAACAAAACCCTTCAAATACCATCCCTTTCGACATCACCTAGATGCGAGTGAAGTCTCAACCAAGGTATCTATAGGGGCTGTAGAAACTACGTTTCTGTAGGGATGAGGTGATGTGAGGCTTTTGTCATGTCCATTACTATTTATCCACCCAGTGCGCAATATACTTATTTATATCCTTTGATTAGTTAACAAACCCTACTATGCAGAACCCTTATAACATAGATTTCAACATAAATAACCCATTGTAATATTCATTATTATTGTGCATCAATCGTATAGTAACTAGATCTATATTAATCATGCATAAATAGAACATCCATGGGAAATCACATCAACACAACACATTCAAACAAAATATTTTAATGTGGTGCACCCAAACTTTGGGCTACATTCACAACGATTGGATTCTATATTGATCTTTATGTAGTAATCACCTCAGGCTTGTGCACTGTGCTTACAATAGATATATCATATCATAATCCTCATCCTAGCCTAGTCATTCTACAATGCCAACCTCTCTCTCTACAAAATCTCTCCAATACCCTAAGCATATATTCTCAATCATATGCACGCTAGACTCTCACTTTTAACAACTCTCAACAACCTATTCTTCTCAACCCATTACATATTTATACATAGAATTAGGGCTCAAAACCCTAATTGTTTATCCCAAAACCCTAACAAGTCCTATATGTTTTGCTTCTTTTTTGCTAGCATGTTTCTTTTCTTTCTTTAATGTTGAACTGTTGATTTATTGCGTTTATGGTGAAATGATGTTTTCCTAATTTAGTGTTGAACAACTTTGACTTATGTTTTGACCCCCAAAATTTCTCCCTTTTTTACTTTTGTGGCACGCTCTTCAAAACTTAGTTATTCAAACTTCCTTTCTAACAGGCCCCCAACACTCACATGTGGCTTATCTTGAGCCACTTAATCCTATTTCATCTCTCCCTTCCATGCCTCCATTAACGTTTGGAGTCTTTCTCATGTTGTAGAGAATTCCTTCTTTACCTCAACTTATTTCTCCAAAATCTCCTCTACTACCTACATAGTTAGGATCGTGAGCCTTTTCTCACTGTCTTGTGCTACTTTCTTCACCATTCCTTTCACAGATGCCAATGCCCCCATGATATGATTACTTCATCCTGTAGGGGTACCAATCATTGTGCGAGAATATTCTATTGTTCCCTTATATTTTCTATCTCATTGTATGACTGCATGTTCACTAGAATGTTCGTTATGCACTCATATGGTGGAAACATGATTATATTTCTCATGACCTTTTGAGCCTTCTCTTGTGAATTCCTTAATCTGTCCTCAATGAACTTCATCTCTGGATCCACCGTCAACTTTTTCCAAATCTGCATGCTTTCTTCACATAACTTTGCACACTCCTCATCTAGAATCTTAATGCTTTCCATTGATCTTATTGTTTTCCTTTATATTTTTTCCCTCTCCTCATGTGGTGTCCCTGGTGTATTTTTCACTTCCAACTCCCCGATTCTAGTGCAGAATCCTTGAATGAACTCACCTATTTTGGATACATGTTCCTCTGGTGTGGCTTTTATCACCATCGACACCTCTGGAATCTCCTTGTATAGTTTATGGATGGTTCAGTGTATCCTCTCTACCTTTTTCTTGGACTTGTCCTTCTCCTTCGATATACTTTATTCATTTTTCTCAACCTCATCATTCTCCTGCACAACTATTGTATAATCCTTTTGAAGTTATTCCTTATCAGTCATTGGCTTGGCCAACTCCTATGACATTGACTTTGCATGGAACTGTGTTTCCTATGCAATACATGTATGTAATCCTTGAAGTTATCCTATTGACATCTGTGAAATGACTAATTCTAGGTGACTTAGTTCTTGTGCCTAGTCCTTCATCTCTAGCATGGGGAAATCAACTTCATATGGTGAGATATTCAAAACTTTGCATGTCGTTGCTACCTCTGTCAAGTAATAAGTGGTGACCCCTGCTTCCCTAATCACACTTTTTGGTGGTCCTTCATCGAATCTCTGTTCTGGCACTATCCTTACTACCTCCAATAGATGTTGCAATGTTTTTAAATGTTCTTGCACCTTCTGGTGCAGTTCTTCTTGTTTCTATGATTCTTATTGAGCTTCCTCTTCTACAAAATCCCTTACTTGGTAATTGATCCTATCAAT
Source organism: Picea engelmannii (assembly GCA_009831015.1). Lineage (NCBI taxonomy): Eukaryota > Viridiplantae > Streptophyta > Pinopsida > Pinales > Pinaceae > Picea > Picea engelmannii. The sequence continues at coordinate 801,932 of ML779420.1, forward strand.
ATCAATATCATCATACATCAAAGTGTAGATAGATGGTACTCTATGGTATTTCCTCTTCTTTCGTGAAAATGTTATTGTCCCATGAACCTTGTCTTTTCGTTTTTCCCCTATGTTTGGTATTGTCTCTTGTGCATCCCCTGCACCATCACCTTGTCCATTACCTTGGTATTCTTATTCATTTCCAGGGTGATTCATCTTTTTCGTAGGAACCTTTCAGTCTGGTTTCCAATCATGCATAATCAGTTAGATGTCTTCCTCTATGATTTTGTACTTTTTTCTAGACCCATTCCTCTCTGAAGTCTATTTTCAGTTCCAAGTATTCACCTGGCGCAAGTTCATGGAACTTGGTTGTATCTGTGATATCATGGTCTGCATACTTAAGCTATGACACCTTCCCAAACATATCCTCATCGATGATGACCCCCTCTAGAATTTTGGGCATCACCAATGGATACTTTGCATCCTTCTTCAATGTCACTGGTTTTGCATCATCCTTCCTCGATGGAACATAATCACTGGTAAATCTTGGCTCTGATGATGATTCTCCGAGATTATCCTCAACCTCTAGTACTATTGTTTTTGTTCTCGTTCAAGATTTATTTGGTATGGCCCTTTGCTAGATGTCCATTCACCTTGCCGCTGGAATTAACTATCAAATCTCTTAGTACTGTTCATTCAATACTTTCTTTAAATTTTCATTAATTACAAATCCTTTGCTAGATTTTTTCCTTGATTTGTCAAGATGTCGCAATATCCGCTAGAATTTTCCATTTATGATGACACATATCCATGTTGTGTTGTCATTATGGATTTTGATCCTTCATTTCTTCTCTTTTAATGTCATTTAATGGTCTTTATGTGTCCTCATTCGTGCATTTTTTCTATCTTACCCATTTGTTTACTGCACAACTTTCACTTTTACACGTAATTTACTTCTTTGGTGCATTTTCATCCATCTTTGTGACACTCAATTCTTCTATGCACTTACTCTCATTGTAATGTAATGAATTTCTTTTCTTATTTTTCCTTTGTTTTTCTTTTTCTTTTTCCCTTTTGTTTTGTTCTTTTTTGTTAAGCCCTAATATTGGCTCATTACCCCCTAATTGGGGCATATTAGATTAGTAATGTTATTTTATTCATGTCGGCTTTGGGCCATTAGTTGTAATTTATATTAGTAATGTTATTTAAATTATGTCGGCTTTAAGACATTATTTGTAATTATACCTCTTAGTCTCCTATATATACCAAGGAGAGTTTTTCATTTTGGATCATCTTGTACTTGAACATTTAAGTGGGGTAAAAGGAGGTTGCCCCCTCGAAGAGGATTATTATCTAAAATTATCTCTTTTTCAAGGCGTTGAGTACTTTTCCTGAGGTTTTTATATGCTATATTGATGTTTGGTTCCTAACATATGGAATCAGAGCTCAAGGTCTTGGGGTTTCGCTGCTACATCTGAGACACCGTGGAATTTTCGTTATAACTTTTTTTCTACAACGTTTTGGAAGGAACCACTTGGAGGGTGTTTAATATACGGACCAAGGTACGTTGGGTTCAAAATTCATCTCCTGAGGCCTTATACTTTCGGAGATACAACCTGTACAAGATAGGGTTCTGGAATCATCCTGAAATGAGTCATTGTTGAATTTTCGCTATAAAAATATTTCTGTAACATTTCAGACCCTTTCCTCTGGAGGAAATTTACCGAAATTAGTAAGGTACCTGTGGTAAAAAGTTCAGCTTCTGGTTCATCTTAAATTTGTATATACACCTTGTGTAAGATAGGGTATCGGACTAGTCCTATTGACTAGCCTCAAGAAGTTGTTCCAGGTAAAATAATCATAACTTCTTGCTAGAGTATCCAAATTGAGTGGGACTGGTTGCATTGGATCGTGGACAGTCTGTAGTAGTTTGGGTGCAAGTTTCATAATTTTATATCAATTATTTTGTGCGGGGAATTCTATACAAGTGAGATCTCCTGGAAAGGCCAAAAATGGGCAAGTTGTGAGGAAGTTACCATAAATTTCACTTGGCACATCCAATTTTGATCAGACCTGTGGCATTGCAGAGAAGAAATATCAGAGAACTACCTAAAATAAAGTTTCATACCCAGAAGGGCCGAAACTTGGGAGATAGAACATAATAAATATTGTCTAGCAGAATCACCTCAAAATCAAGACTCAAAAGTGATATTTGGCCAACATGCCACCCAAAAAGGGACCTTCTAC
>ML779420.1:808323-836964 GCA_009831015.1 Picea engelmannii
CATCTTGTACTTGAACATTTAAGTGGGGTAAAAGGAGGTTGCCCCCTCGAAGAGGCTTATTATCTGAAATTATCTCTTTTTCAAGGCGTTGAGTACTTTTCCTGAGGTTTTTATATGCTATATTGATGTTTGGTTCCTAACATTTTTCTTTTGCTTTTTCCTACTATAATGTAGTACTATAGTACAAAGGTTCTCATGCAAGTTAGACTAGTGTGCGAGTGATCAAATATCCCTATAGAGTTTTAGCCGACTTCCATTCAGCAATCCTCCCAAGAATTCACCATTCAATGTTTCTAGATGCACATCACCCGCCTCTATCACATACTTGATCAGATATAGACCTAACCAATGCATCCTAAACTTCTTAGGGTGTTGCATGAACTTATTTTCATATAACAACACTAAGTCTCCCACTTGAAACCTTTTATGTTTAATATGCATATCATGATATGCTTTCTCTCTTGCCTTCTGGACTCACTGATGGAATCTTGCAACAAATTGGTCTTCCTTGAGTTTTAAAAATTGTGACAATCTTTCTTCTACTGCACCAGAATTTGCAAGATCAATAACGGCTGCAATGCGTAGGCTCGACACAATAAATTCCATCGGAATTGTTTCTTATTTCCCACATATCAAACTAAAAGGTTTTTTTCCTGTTAAAATTTTATTTGTAGTCCTATATTCCCATAATACTGCATGGATCTGTAAGTCCCAATCATCCCTTCCTACCTTGTAGATCTTGTTCAAAAAATTCTCTAAAATTTTGTTGAATACTTCTACATTCCCATTTTCCTACAAGTGATACAACATGCTGCTCTGATGGTGAATTTGAAATTATTCAGTTAATGTTTCAATTGTCTTATTTAATAATTGTGTTCCTTGATCACTTAGTGGAATGCATGGGCACCCAAATCTTGTCACTACATTATCAAATAGAAATTGCGTACTAGTTTCCACATTGCAGCTGTTGGATAACTTCTTACATGCAAATGAAATTGGATGGTCTAATTCTCCTTCTCCCGGATGAGATAATACTGGGCCCAACGCTATGGACAATGCATCCACATGAACATGAAATTCCTTCTTCCAATATAGGAATATAAAAATCGTTGAAGTCACTAACTTATGCTTTAATGTGTCCAAACCTTTGTGGCAGTCCTCATTCCACTATAATTTAGCTTATTTATTCAACAAATTCTCCATGGGTTTTGTAATCTACACATATCCCTTAATGCACTTCTTATAGTATACTGTATGGCCTAGGGTTTCTTTTAATTGTCTTACTAATGTAGGTGGTTGTAAGTCCAAAATTACTACAATATTGGGAAGGTCCATTAGTAACCCTTTCTTACATGCCACATGACCCAACAAAATTCCAAAAGGCACACAAAAAATACATTTCTTCAAGTTTAATGAAATCTAACATTGTCTACACCTATCCAACTTCAATACTATCACTTTTGTATGATTCTTTAAGAGACTAAGCACAATCAAATCATCTAAATAAACTTCAAGGAAATTATGAATAAATTATTTAAAGGTTGTGACCGCTACTCTTAAGAAAATTGCAAGTGCATTCATCAGCCCAAGAGGCATCACTGTGTATTGGTAGCTTCCCCACTTTGTTGAAAAATTAGTCTTATATATGTCTTCCTGCACAATATTTATCTGGTGATATCGTTAGAATCCATCTGTGAAGGAGTAGGTCTCTTGTCCCCCAACGTTCTCTAGCACTTCATCTGTAAAAGGTGTCAGAAATGGATCATGCAGACATGCATAATTTAGCTTTCTTAGGTCTATACAAATTTTGATTCCCCCTATTTTATTATCTTGTACTACCATTGGACTTATCCATTTTGATTCCACCACTGGTTCAATAATCCTTTCTTCTAACATTCTATCTATCTCTGCCTTTACCTTCTATTTATACTTAATATTCAACCTATAGGGTATTTTGTTCCTAAACTTTTCACCTGACTGCTAAAGGGAAGAGCTATGCCACCTCAAGTTTAGAATGGTTGGTTTTTTGGTTATTTGATTTTGTTGGTAAGTTGGAGGGTTGGTTTTACCAAGACAAGAACATGGTTGGGTTGGAAAAATGATATGGATGAGGGTCCTCGGCTAGTGGCACACAAATGATATACAAGTGAGATTATAGAGGTAAAAACAAAGGGAAACAACAAACCACTAAATAAATAATCTGTTGTAAGAAGTTTAAGTCTTAAAATATCATTTCAAGGCTGTAAACATGTATCTAAAAAGAATTACTCCTACAGGTTGCAGTAAAAAAAAATCTTCACCAAAGCATTAGTTGTTTTACATGCTTCATATTAGTAAAGACAAGTTATACAATAGCTGAACAAAATGAAATGTACTTCACAAAAATAAAAAAAATTCATTCAAGGTAAGACAAAAACACATGAATATTTGGACAAAACACATTTTCATAAAAAATATATTCACTAGCTATAGAGATTTAATCCATACATAGAATAGGTTCAACCAATATGATGTATTGATATTCTTCCCCAAAAACCAAACCCTCAAAAAAACAAAAATTGCATATTTATCAAAGTTGTAGAGGCCCTCGTCCATCTGGGACTGAGGCTTAACTCTACACTATCAGTTGTAAAACAATGTATTGTCTAAACTAAAATACTGTTGGAGTATAGTAATGTATACTTTGAATTTGACTTAACTAAAAGAAGCGGCTCATATCAAACACAAATGACCACTTATTGTGCCTTAATTTAAATAGTCTTGAATTTAAAAAACTAAAAACTTCTATTAGCAATAAAACTAGATTGATGCATATGTTGGAGTGAACTGAAAATTGAGAAAAAACAACTGGGAGTGACAGAACTAAGCTCTGTATCGAGCATTGGTGTCCATGTGTGTTGTTGGAGGCCAACTAGGAGATAACTGGATGTGCTGGAAGCTTCTTTGGATACTCCTTCAAATTATCTCCTTTAGAAATAAGCAAGTCTTCTGGTGCTTCTTCTAGAGTCTTTTATACTTCTTATACAACCTAGAGTACACTTTCTCCAATTCCTGGTTGTGGCATTGCAAGGTTTGGACTTAAAGCTTCATCTTATGAACTTGTTGTTTGTCATTGACCTTTTGTGTCTTGACCTCAACCTATATATCCTGTAACAACCCTAGCTAAATGATTGCTTAAGATTTACCAAGTATAATTAATTAAATAATTAACTGTCCTAAAAGTGTATTAGTAAAATAATGATTATTAATTAATTACTTATTGTTTAATATATGTTGTTTAATTAGTTAATTGATTGATTAACACATTTAATGTTTAGGGTAAATAATTAAATACTTAATAACTTTTAATTCATTATTATAAAACTTTACATATGCAGAGGGATGAAGCAATGAATGGAAGGATAAGGTATTAAATGGAGGGATAAGGTGGGTGGCATTAAAGGAGGGTAGGAGGAAGTGAATGGAGGAGTATAGGAGGGGGAGAGGCATTCGAGAAAGGGGACTTGAGAAATTTGGGGAGAGGAAGCATTTTGAGATTAGAGACTGTATTTTCTGGTGGATATTTTTTGGTTTGGAGTTTGGGTGGACTATTACAGGGGTGCACCAAGTTGCTGGGATTTTTATGCTCGAGGGACAGGAATCCTCATGGAATGCTGGAGCTAGGGAGCCGAACAAGCTTTGTTCCTAGCTGGCATCGAGGAAAGATTTAGTTTTGGGCAAAGTTTGAGTAGAGCAGCGGAGAGGACAACCAGAGATTAGGGAATTAACATCAGACAAAGGTATGTAATTTCATGAATTTGCTGCATTATGTGGTTGTTGATTAAATTTACTTTCATGCTGTTGATAAATTTAATTTATGCTTTAATGATGAAATTGTACAACATATAAATTTTATTTATTCTTTATTTTAGCGTGTGTTTTATAAGGCTCTGTGGGGATAGAGACCTTACAAATGGTAACAGATCCTTGGTTTAAAAAACTTGGACCAGGGCCTATCCACCTACCTGCATGTAAGAATGATAGTTCAGGAATGGAACTATTCCAACCCTGAAAAACTTCCTGAACCCCCCCGTTAAAACTTTAAAACTTGTTGTCTTAAACATATAAAATCCTTGAAAATGGTGATATAAACCTAAATAACTAGAGGTATAAATAAAATAATTAAGGAAAACTTGTAAATATGGGCCTGAGGTCCAAGCTCCAGTCTCACCTCCTAACTACCTACTCAACCCCTACTGAGTTCACAATGACTCTAAATCTTAACAAACATTTAGTTTGTCATATGATCCTATTAATTATAGCCTTCATGGGTCAATTAAGTCCTCTGAATGTTCACTTAAGAACCAAAAATATATAGACTAGGCTTTTATGCCCCCAAATCATCAACAACTTTCCATTTTCATAATACAAAACACAATAAACATTGAAGAAATTAATAATACAAAACACAATAAAAATTGAAGAAATTAATATTGAGAAAAGAACTGCTAGAGTTCCCATCCTTGAACTCCTCCTTTGAAAGAAGTTCTTTCAAAAATCTGTATACCATATGTTCATGTATAAACTAATAAAATGAAAAAAAGAAAAGAACCTAACAGTTCTTTTATGTCGTCCCATCATTAGTGACTTTCTATTTTCATGAGGTAAGATGCAATCCACCTCAAAGAAAATAATATAGTGAAAAGAACAGTTTCCTATTGGAGTTCCCTATCCTTAGACTCCTGCTCATAAATAATTATTTCTAAAATCTGTATAACAACGTGTGCATGTATAAAACTGAAAAAATGAAATGAAAAAGACAAATCGAGCTCTATTTTGCAACTACCAGTATGAAAAAAAAAACTACTGTAAACTACCATAGATGCTTTTAAACGTTGAATCTATTATGACCTCGAAGGGGTTAAAGAAGCGAAGGTGCCAACCTCAATGTTTATTAAATAACACTTGATAGAGGGAAAATGGACAGAAATCATGAAAATAATAAGATATAAGGATGGGAAAATCGTCACAAAAGTTGCAACAACCAGATAGTTAATGCATTTGCAGTGGTTGTAATTTGTCTCGGACAAATCATAATTGTATCCATGGAGCAAACAATGATTTCCGCATTCTCGCAGCCGTTGTTGTCTATTTTATTGAAAATTTTTACTCAGGAAGAGGTTTTTGTGGTCCATTTCAGGAATAATTTCCATGCCATGTCGGAGGAGCTCGAGTTTGTTAGTATGGTTGTCGAAAACATGTTGAACTCACAAAACATGTCCAAATCTATCAGACAATGGGTTGAAAGACTACAAAAGACTCTCAAGGATGGCGAGGAGCTTGTGGATGAATGCAATAGAGGAAAAATCATGCACCGAGCCACAGGGAGGAGTCGTAGGCAACAAAGTCCATGAACCAACACATGCGTTGAGTCCACAACTTACACATAAACCATACATAAATCCCAGCACCAAGCGCCAAACCCATGAGTTGTTTGTGCTCAACGCGTAGGGGAGGAGCCATAGGAAACAAAGTCCATGAACCAACACATGCATTGAGTCCACAACTTACACATAAACCATACATAAATCCTAGCACCAAGCACCAAACCCATGAGTCATTTGTGCTCAATGCGTAGGGGAGGAGCCATAGGCAACAAAGTCCATGAACCAACACATGCGTTGAGTCCACAAGTTACACATAAACCAACACAAAACCCCATGCCAAGTGCCAAGCCCATGGTATCATTCCACATAACTCATCCTACAGAACCAAGCCCTGCGATACCATGCCCATCAACCAAAATTAGACTACAGTGCATTCGCATTGTGTGCTATATGTAAATAAATCCCATTGCCACTGAAATATATATATATATATATATATATATATATATATATATATATATATTATACAATCCACTAATGAAACCTGCGATACCAAGCCCGTAGACCAAATCCCAAGCCAAGATCAAGGGAGGAGCCCGCAAGGGACAAAACAATGCACCATGCATATGAAATTGTATGGGAGGAGCCCGCGTTAAATCCCAGCTATCGACCAAAGTGCCAGAGGCAACGCAAGGTCACAAGAGGGGCATCCGACCAAGTCCATGAACTATTGCAACAAATGAGTCAAGCATGCAACCACAATGCAAGTCACAAGAAAATGCCAATGCCAGAGCCAAGAACAAGTGGGTAGCCTACACTCACTTCATCATACACACAACATTCCAACAACTTCCAAACACGCAACTTCATAAACAAAAACATAACAATACACAAACCCTAGCGCCATAAAAAAAAAAAAAAAAAAAAAAAAAANCAAAGACTTGTGCCTGAAAAAAAAAAAATCAAAGCCCGAGAGCTTCACCAAACACCCATTTGTTAAGTCACACCACAAATTCAAAGCCACCAAGGAGACAACCCACAAGGGGCAGCCTCACATGGAGCCCAATCGCCAAAAAAAAAGAGAGTGGAGGGAACGCGCCACTGTGATAGATGCACCCTCCATTCCTATAACTCATGGATACCAGGGTTGACCGAACAGAGGGATGGCCATGGCCATCGGCCTCATCCTTAACCTTTGCATAACATTTGAATAAAAAAAAATGAGAATGAAAAGGGTTGAGTGAGGCTAGGGTTCGAAAAGATAAAGGCAAGAGTAATTTAGGGTTGAGGATGAGATCCCTAGGAAGGAGGGCATGTGGACCTCATGCACCCACGATGCCCGACTTCAAATAAAAAAAAAAAATTGTTTATTTTTTTTATTTCTTTAAAGTTTCTCTTATTTAATTTTTTATTATTTTTAGTTAATTCTTTTTAAAATTTCTCTTAAATTACGTTTTTTTTTTTTTTAAATCGTATAAAATTTGTTAAAAAAAAAAATGTTAATTAATATATATATATATATATATAAGTTTGGATTCCATGGGTTTTGAACACACGACCACCCACCAAGCCCAAGCCTTAAGAAATGACCAAACACTAATGCGCCACACATATCACTTTTACAAAATAAATTCACATGTAAATAAATTAATTATCAATAGTAACAAAGTACTATCCCGATGTATAACCTATCATTATCCAAGTTAAACAAGCACTGAGTTCCATGCCCTCAACCATCGTGCCAAGCACCAAGTCCTTCCATTCCATTCCACCAGTCAAAGCTACGCACCAAGACCGCAAGGGAGCATTTTGTGCACAACATATTAACATTAGAAAATTTTAATGTTAATAATGGGTTTGAAACCTATTATTATTAATAAAATATATATCCCCTTGATTAATGAATGTAATAGTGTAAATTTATAATTTACAGGTTAAAAGTCCTTGTAGAGTGGTAGGATTTTGATGCAGGTTATGGGAAATAGCCAGGGTAGAATAGGGGTATAATAGAAGGCACCATATAAGGGATCTGATGCACTCTGGCGAGTATGGTACAGTGTTAGCGTAACTACCAGGGAGAGGGTCAATAGTTTTCTTAGGCGAATACATCAAGCTTAGATTCTTTAACCCTAACCTATCCACCTCCCCTAAAGAGAGAAAATTCTATTTACAGACAAGTAAAAAAAAATCTTACGCCTAACCCTGTTTTCTAGTTTAAGTTGCGCAAATGTAAAACATCCTTGAACTCACCCTTACAACTTTGGTTGATGCAGGTTAAATCATACAGGATGGTTAGGACTCGAGGAAGTTGAGGTGGAGGGGCATCATCGTAGGGACCTCCAGCGCCGCCACCACCATTTCCTGAACTAGCTCTCATGTTGCGCTCTTTGGAGGCCATAAATGAGACTTTAAAGGGGCGTCAACCAACAAGGATTGAAGTGGAGCCCCCACCATATGGAATGGGTAATCCAGAAGAGTTGAGGGATTTAGGGGGAGGACCTCCACCCAAAGACATAACTAGAGAACTACAGAAGATCAAACTTCCAGAGTTTGTCAGGGGTCGCTCTAGTGAACGCGCAGAAGCATGGTTGGAAGGCATGACAAGGTGTTTTTCCTTAAGAGACTATGCATCCACTTCAAAGGAGAAGATAATGATTTTTCAATTGAGAGACAGTTCCTTGAACTGAAGGGGAAACCTTGAAAGACAATTGCATCTTACCCCATACACTGTATCTTGGGAACTTTTCGAGGAGAGGTTCCGAAGGAAATATCTGCCAGCTTACTATGAGGAACAACAGGTAGGAGCGTTTCATGCTCTAGTACAGGGAAACAGAACTGTAGAATAATATGAGATTAGGTTTATGGAATTGGTCAAATATGTTTCATATATGGATAATGACCAATGACAGGCATAATGCTTTGTCTATGGGTTGAACCCTAAGATAAGGGATATGGTGCGGATGTGGAAACCATCTTCAGTAGCGAAAGCTATGGAAAATGCGCGTTATGTGGAGGAACACATGAACTTAACCATAGGTACGAGACCAACCTTTCCGCATCATCTTGGATTCGTGGGGAACGCCCCTAGGAAATTTCCTAGAGGAGGGGGATCAAAGCCACCTCCATATGGTAATAGAGTCACACCAAGGACAGTAGCCATAGGGATTTCAATGGCAACGAGTGCAACATATCGTTCATCACCAACGACGCAGACATGTCCATGACCATCTCAGGAGAAACTAGTAGGGGCAAGGGTTCTAGGGGAAGGAACTCATTTTAGAGACAGTCAAAGAACAATGCACAGGTTCAATCTCATATTACCTGTTGGGGATGTGGAGGACCCCATTACCAGCGTGATTTCCTAGAGTTACAATAAGGATTTGTGGTAGAGAAGGAAAGGCCTCGATGGGAAGAGCAAGTGGAAGCCACCAGATTTACGTAGCGGTTAATAATCGCCAGGCATAACATAAATCCATGGTGGTGGAGTCATCAGGTACGCTAAATCATATCAATTTTAATATTTTATTTGATTCTGGTTGTACAGATAGTTTCATTTCACCATCTGCATTAGAAAAGAGTGGGTTGGTAGCCTACGAGCATGATGACTTTAAACAAGTCAAGATGGCTTTGGGGGAAAAACAAGCGGTAGGACCTAGCGTTGATAATTGTATAGTAGACCTGGGAGTGTGTACTACCAGGTTGAAGGTATACATCACTACTCTCAGGGCGTATGACCTAATCATTGGAATGGATTGGTTAGAAGTTGATCAAGCTTTGGTAGATTGTTTCGCAAAAAGGGTGCTTTGTGTAGACGACAAAGGAAGGCTAGTGGAGATCCAAGGTGTACGGAGAAGGGTGTCATTATGCTTTATCTCAACTATAAAGGTTAAGCGATGCTTGAGGCAAGGGTGTCGACTATATGTAGTGGAAGTAGTGAATGAAAGGAAGGGACCCTCCTTGGATCAGTACCCAATATTGTCAGAATTTAAGGATGTGTTTCCAAGGATTTTACTATTGAGATAAAACCTGGTGCAGAACCAATTTCCAAGACTCTGTATCGGATGATAGTGCCAGAAATTTGTGAGTTGCAAATGCAGTTGATAGAGTTATTAGACTCAGGGATAATAAGGCCCATTGTCTCACCTTGGGGTGCACCAGTAATTTTTGTAAAGAAGAAATATGGTTCCTTACGACTGTGTATAGATTACAGGGACTTGAACCATTCTATAGTGAAAAATAGGTACCGAATTCCGTAAATAGATGACCTCTTCGATCAGATGAAAGGAGAAATAGTATTCTAAAAGATCAATTTGTGATCAAGGTATCACCAGTTAAGGATTAAGGAAGGTGATATTCCTAAAACTTCCTTTCGAACCCGCTTTGGACATTACAAGTTTGTCGTAGTACCTTTCAGATTGACCAATGTGCCAACAATATTCATGAGCCTCATGAATGGTGTATTCTGGAAATACCTAGACCACTTTGTACAAGTATTTCTAGATGATATCCTCATCTATTCCAAGAATGAAAGAGAACACGAGGAACACTTGCGAATAGTGTTGTCCTGCCTTAGAGAGAACAAATTGTATGGGAAGTTGTCGAAGTGTTCATTCTTCCAAAGAGAAATCCACTATTTAGGTCATATCATTTCCGGTGAAGGAATCTCTCTGGACCCAGAAAAGGTAAGGGCCATTATGGAGTGGCCAGTTCCAAAAAATGCCCATGAGGTGAGAAGCTTGATGGTGCGATTAGGTTATTATCAGAGATTTGTGGAAGAAGTCTCCAAAATAGTGAAACCCATCACCACTTTGCAGTGCAAGGGGGTCAGGTATGAATGGATAGAAGAATTTTATAGTGCATTCATTGAGCTTAAGAGGTTACTAACTAGTGCGCAAATTCTACAAGTGTCGGATATGGAAAAGGACTTCACAGTCTGCATGGATGCCTTGAAGCAAGGGTTGGGGGTCGTGCTAATGCAGGATGGAGGAGTGATAGCTTATGCATCAGGGAAGTTGAAGAAACATGAAGAGCTTTATGCTACTCATGATTTAGAGTTTGTAGCTGTAATGCTAGCTCTGAAACTCTGGAGGCACTATCTTGTGGGGTGAAACTTTGAGCTCAAAATGGACCATCAAAGTTTAAAACATCTATTCAGACAAAGGGATCTGAATGCTAGGAAAAGGCGATGGAGTGAGTTTATGAATGAATATGATTTTGATATTTCATACATTAAGAGAAAGGAAAATGTGGTCACAGATGCCTTGAGTAGGAGACCACGTGTCTTCTCCCTGGTACCCTTGAAATTCAATCTGAGGGAACGTGTGTTGATGCAAGTCCAAGGAGACAGTTGGTATCTAAAGGTTACTTCAAACCTCCAGAGTGGAAGGCAATTAAATCCAAAGTATGAAGGATATAGTTTGGAAGAAGATGGACTATTGAGATATCAGGGAAGGATGTACATCCCTGAAGATGGAAATATTCGAAGCATCACACTGAAGGAATCCCATAGAGCACATTATTGTGCACATCTGGGTGTGAAGAAGATGTACGCAGACATTAGGAAGATTTTCTTCTAGGTAGGCATGAAGCGCGATGTAGTCCATTTCATTGCCAAATTCCTAGAGTGTCAACAAGTGAAAGCCAACCACCAACACCTGGAAAGCCTCCTAAAACCACATGATGTTCTTATGTCCAAGTGGGAAGTCATTTCTATGGATTTTTTTGTGGGGTTGCTACTCACATCTCATAGACACAATGCCATTCTTGTGATAGTTGATAAGTTAACCAAGAGTGCTCATTTTATTCTAGTTAGAGACACTTACGATGCCACTGATGTGGCACGTGTGTTTGTAAGTGAGGTTATCCGTTTGCATGGGATACCTAAGAAGATCATTTCAGATAGGGACTCTAGATTCACTTCTAGGTTTTGGACAAGTTTGCAGTCAGCGTTGGGGAATCAGTTGAACTTAAGAAAAGCTTATCATCCTGAAACTGATGGGAAATCTGAGAGAGTAACTCAAGTCTTGGAAGACATGCTTAGGATGTATGTCATGGATAATCAAACCCATTGGGAGAAGTACCTACCTTTGGTGGATTTCACCTACAATAACAGTTTTCATAGCTCCATCGGAATGCCACCATACAAAGCTTTGTATGGAAGGCCATGCATAATGTCGTTGATTTGGGATAGATTAGAAGACTGAGTAACAGTTGGGTTGGAATTGATTTAAGAGATGGAGGAACAGGTGATTCAGATTAGGCATAGACTAAAGGAAGCACATGATAGGAAAAAAAGTTACGTGGATGCACATAGGACCGACCGAAGTTATGAAGTGGAAGACTAGGTTTTCATTCGTATCAGGCCTAACAAGAGTACCATATGGTTTGGGAAGGAGACAAAGTTGTCACCTTGATTTATAGGACCATTCAGAATCCAAGAGAAAATTGGACCCGTTGCCTATCGTCTCGTACTGCCACCCCACCTGCATAAAACTCATAATGTTTTTCATGTATCTATTTTACGTCATTATGTTGCTAATGAATCACATAAGATAAATTGGAAGGAATTGCAGGTATTGGACACGGGAACTCTCATGGTAGAATCATTACGCATATTGGACCATAAAGTCTGACAGCTCAGGAACCATCTGGTAGACCAAGTTAAGGTCCAATGGGACAAGTATAGTCCAAGATCTGCTACTTGGGAAGACGTCGAGACACTACGTCAAGACTATCCCTCACTTTTTTGACCACCTCGAGAATATGTTTCTCGAAGGTGGGATGTATGTAGCACCACCTTTTGACTTAGACAACTAGGATTACTTGAGGCCTATAAAATTTTATTTTCTATTCACAAGTGAAACTATTAAATGATACACTTGAACTTTTAAGATGTATAAATTTTATGAATGTTTAAATGTATTTGGATAATGATGGATATGATGTGATATATTGTGAGAATGTAAATTTTATGAATGTTTAAATATTATTAATGATGATGGATATGATGTGATCTACTATGTGAATGTAAATTCTATGAATGTCTAATTGTTATTGATGATGATGGATATGATGCGACATATTGTGTGAATGAGAATCCTATGAGGGTTTAAATGTTATTTGAATGATGTTGGATATGATGCAATCTTTTATGTAAATGATAATTTTATGAATGGGTGTCGTTAATTGAATTATGGGATATTATGAGATCTATTTCTAACTTGAAAACTTTGATGTTAAAGTTGTTGATACGCGGATACCAAATTGAAATTATGGTTGTATGCAATTACATGATGATAATGCATAGAAATGTATGAGTTTGTGTTACAAACTAATCTATAGGTTATGGGCTATGAAATAGCCAAGGGATAATCATGATGAAAGTGGATGTCATGAACATTGGCCGAGAAACAATATGGTATGAATCTTTGTATGTGAAATTATATTGTTTTGGATGCATTGCTATGATATATGGACTAGTGCCAGATTTCAGGTGGTGAGACTGCCCAAAACTGAATAGATGATGAAAAAACTCCCAGCAACACGGTGCCACTGTAAATTCCATTGTAGGGTGTGGACCCTAGTTATGATTAGGAGGGGTGGAGGCATTTCCCACCTTGTATCCTACGAAACCTGAATTCATGGGTGGATGATGTTAGCTCATGCTCCCCTAGACATGTGATGATGACTGTCAATTGCCTGCTAGGAAATCTTGGTCAAGGTAGTGACACTTCCTCTTACGGGTTCTATTTGGAGTTAGGTCAATATAGTTGATGCTCCAAGATAGTCCAACAGATGAAGGATAGGAATGGAAGATGGAAGTAAGTTAGGGAGGAAGGATGAGTAGAAATAGTTGAGAGTGTATGGAGATTTGTCTAATGTTGGAACTTATTGTTTTCCTTTTGAAAAAAAAATGCATATATATATATATATATATATGAATATTCATAATTATGTAACTAAACTACAATTGTCTAAATAACATTGTTGAGCTAGATAATTGTAATTAAAAGATTTCACAAACCTTTGATTGGTTTATTGTCTTTTATAAAATGAATAGTCTTGTTGAATGGATTGGATGCATAGGGAAATTACTATAGAGATGATAGTTATTGATATTAGTACATGAATGGGACTTGTATGTACTAGCTACACATGCATTTCTTGCACATATAAACTAGTATGTATGAGTTTCTTGGCTTACTTATTAATAATGTTGGTTATTTGTTAGGAATGTGTGAATCATGTTTATTTTCCTGTGTATCATAAAATACTTTAACTTTGGGATGAAGTTTCTTGAAGGGTGGGTGTATGTAACAACCCTAGCTAAATGATTTCTTAAGATTTACCAAGTATAATTAATTAAATAATTAACTGTCCTAAAAGTGTATTAGTAAAATAATGATTATTAATTAATAATATTAATTAATTAATTAATTAATTGCTTATTTTTTAATATATGTTGTTTAATTAGTTAATTGATTGATTAACACATTTAATGTTTAGGGTAAAGAATTAAATACTTAATAACTTTTAATTCATTATTATAAAACTTTATTTATGCAGGGGGATGAAATAATGAATGGAGGGATAAAGTATTAAATGGAGGGATAAGGTGGGTGGCATTAAAAGAGGGTAGGAGGCGGTGAATGGAGGAGTATAGGAGGGGGAGAGGCATTCGATAAAGGGGACTTGAGAAATTTGGGGAGAGGAAGCATTTTGAGATTAGAGACTGTATTTTCTGGTGGATATTTTTTGGTTTGGAGTTTGGGTGGACTGTTATAGGGGTGCACCAGGTTGCTGGGAGTTTTGTGCTCGGGGGCCAGGAATCCTCACGGAATCTTGGAGCTAGGGAGTTGGATAGGCTTTGTTCCTAGCTGGCAGGGAGGAAAGATTCGGTTTTGGGTAGATTTCAGGAAAAGCAGCGGAGAGGACAATCATAGATTGGGGAGTTAGCATTAGATAGAGGTATGTAATTTCATGAATTTGCTTCATTATGTGGTTGTTGATTAAATTTAATTTCATGTTGTTGATAAATTTAACTTATGCTTTAATGATGAAATTGTACAGCATATAAATTTTCTGTATTCTTTATTTTAGTGTGTGTTTTATAAGGCTCTGTGGGGACAGAGACCTTACATATCCTTCATTTATTTCTCTATTCTAAACTTGTTGTGATGCGCCAATTCTCTTCTTCTTGTTCTCATATTATGACTATGTATAACCTCAGGATCTTTCCCCTTAGTTCCTTTATTGGACCCCTATACTCCCACAATGTCAGCTTTAAATTATGGTTTAATGTCTTGTAAACTGTGACAAGGATCCCCTGCATGTGGAAAGGTGCCAATATAATCTTTCTCATGATCAAATCCATAATCTTATATTCCATGTTGACTGGAGTTTGAAGGATACTCCTTTTTCACTGTCACAAATGGTGTTTTTGCAACCCCATTCTCACTAGACATTAATTTCTCCCTTTTCACTGTCATACCCTTTAACACATTGATTCCCATCTCCTCCATGCTGGAAAATTCAAGACTATCATCATCCTCGATCAAAATTTGTTGGGGGTATTTTAATGATGGCTTGAATAGATACTTGGAGTTCATCCTCAATTGATTCATAAACCTGGTCTTTTTGTTAGTCTTGGTAGGAAATTCAATGTATTTCCCACCCTTCCTTTTCCTATTTTTTTTGGCTGGAGGAGATGTTTTAGGTGAAGCTTCTATAGGAACAACCATCCCTTCAATTACCTCCTTTTTGTGTGAACTAGGCCCATTTTTCCCTCTCATATGAGTCATAGGTTTATTAGGTTGCTGCTCGATGGGGGTTTTATGGCCTTTTTCACTTTCGAGGGCGTATTTCTGGTTTTTCGGCCTTTCTCTTTTATCACTGCGGGTTGAAAAATATTCTTCAAGCTCTTAGGCTATGAAAAAACCCTAAAATACTCACTTTAATCACCTTCATTTTGTGAATCGGGGACCTGCTCTTGTTCTTTCAATCCCACATAATTCAAAAAATAGTCCCAGGGAATTTCAAGTTCCTTGAGAGCGAAAGTTACTAATAATTTAATCAATCCCTAATGGTATAATATTATATGGGTGGATTCAGGGTGACCTTGAACCCTCTTGGACATTTTTGTTAGACTCTTAAGTAGGTAATATGGAAAATTGATCTCTTTGTCTCCAATTAGATGCCTAAGGAAATAAAGGTGATAGTAGTGAATAATATTGAATCGACCCTCACCTATGATAAATATATATAATGCGGTTAGGGATCCTTTCCATTCTTCTTTTATCCATGCCACTAGGATCCCTTGACTCTAGTCAGGGTCATGGTTCTCTGGGACCAAGAATTTGTTGTAGAGATTGGGAGACAACTTTCCTTTCTTGAAGCATCTTTCCCCGCAGACATGGAGAGCACAAGTTTCTCCAATGAAATGTTTTGTGACATGAATCCAAGTATCCCCAAGAAGGGTATGGAAGCCATCAAATTTCTACACGAAGATCATATCCAAGCTTGTGTGGTGTCGTTCAAATGCGCACAAGAAATCATACCACTCAGCCTTTTCGAATATGTCTTTAATTTCTGGTATGTCTTCCAACAATTCCAGGCCTTGTGGCTCGGTTTTGTTCAATTTCCATCATTATCGAGGAGGAAACATGATGGGAAGAGTAATTATGATAGTGATAAAGAAATGCACATGGGTTTCTTCATATCGAAACTGATACTCGTGTGTTTTTTAACTCTCAATTCAAGTTGTAGTGGCCATGATGAACTTGTACAGTTCCCACGATCATAATTGGTGTTGTGTAATGATGAGACTGAGTGTAATATGGTGTGGAGACACTAGTGTATGATCACTCATGTATGAAGGCACCATTCAAACCATTTGAAATATTTAAAATAACATATTAAATTATAAAATGATTTCAAAAAAATAGTGCACCAATCCTCATTTGAAAGAATAACAACATTCTTGGAATTAAATATGTTTGACATATAAAGAATTGTTAAACTTGCTATGAACTCAACCTTATGAAAAATTTGATGACAAGTAATTCACACCAAATCAATGACATGTAATTACCTTTCAAGAATAAAAAACGATAGTGCAAAAAATGAATCAATTGAGAGAGGTAATGATAAAAATGAGTCCTTTAGAAACGGGGGACCAACATTAAACAACATAAAATGAATGGTTTTTAATGAATGTATAGGGAAATCAGAGAGGAGGGGCATGGGTGCAGAATTAGGTCTCAACATTGGCTCCAACTAGGGACAACACCCCCCTATGGGGTGCTGAGAATAACAAATCAGTGCCCTTGAACTCAATAAATTTTTCCCATGTTCCTTTTCTTACCTCCATTTGTGTCTGTCATCTATGTATATCTCTCACTGTCTCTCATCCATGCATCTTGTCTTTATTTAAATGAAAATAAACTCTATAGCTACATCCCAGTACATTTGTTGGGCTATGGAACCTTTATTCACACACAAAATAGCTAATCAAATGCAAACGAAAAAGGAAAGCATCTATGGTACAAGAGGTACCTTCCCTCATTCTTTCAAGAAAAATAGTGTTTTAGGAAGCGCTCATTTACTGGGCCTCCAAATATCTCAATATCATCTAGATTGTGAAAAACAAATGTATTATTTTCCAGAAACTCAACCACCTTTAAAGGACCAAACCAAAGGTTATCGAACTTACCATGGTTAGGCTTCTTATCTCTTCTGGCATCCCACCTCAATACCAAGTATCCTTCTTGAAAGATATCCTTCTTGGTTTTCTTGTTAAACGTTGATTTGATATTGATTTAGTATGCCTCAATTATTTGATCCAGTGCTTCTCTCTTTTTTTGAATTTCTATAATCTAAAATATTCTCCTCTTGATGTCATTTGGCTCCTCAATTTATTCATGTAGGATTTTTAGAACTAGTAGACCGAGTTGAGTAGAGAAGAGAGAATATATCCCATAGACTAGTAGATAAGGTGAGGTTCCTAAATATATCTTTGTGTTGTTCCTATCATCCCACAAGGCATACTTAAGTTTAGAGTCCAAGGATTTCTTGTTTTTAGTCAACAGTTTCTTGATGATTTTGATGAGAGTCTTGTTTGATGACTCGGCCAGCCCATTCTCCTGAGGGTAGTAGGGCATGGAATGTGTTAAGGTGATGTTATGGTTTCCACAGAAGTCAATCTTGGCTTTGGACTTGAAATTCTGGGAATTATCTGTTATAATATTTCTAGGGTAGTCGAACCTAGCAAAGATATTGGTTTCCAAAAAATTCATGATCACCTTGTTAGTGGCATTCCTTGTGGGCACAACCTTGATTCATTTGGTAAAATAGTCAGTGGTAGTGAGAATCCACTTGTGCTTCCCACTAGAGGGTGGATTGATCTCACCTATGAAATCTAATCCCCATTGTTGAAAGGGGCCACTGATAGTGATAGGTTTTAGGGGAAGTGAGAGCAATTTTTGTTTTCCTGCAAACTTTTGACATTCATTGCATGCCCTTATTGTGGTGAACACATTAGAGAAAAGGGTGGGCTAGTAGTACCCTACCCTTAGGATCTTGCGGGATGTGGCTTTCCAATGCCAGTGTCCTCCAAAAACTCTCATGTGCATATCTATTATGACTTGTTTAGATTCATATTCATCAATACATTTTAATAGGATTCCAGTAGGATCCCTCCAATAGAGGTTTTGATTTAAAATGTAGAATTTTATAGATTTTAATTTGAGAGACCTGGCCCTTGTATTTTTCAAATCTGGTGGACATTCTAGATGTTGTAGAAAGTAAATAACATCTCTATACCAAGGTGAAGAAGATTATTTTTTAGGTACCTTCATGCTATCTTGTCCAGACTGTGTCATGGGTGCATTTGATTGGGTGAAGGTCTGATGAAGTTCCAACACCTTACAATTTGATTATGATAACAATTTGGTAAGTCCTTGTCCCTTAATCAGATTGGTGGGATTTATGCGCAGGTCATATTCCATCAATTTGACAATCAATTTCCCCCTCTTACCTTCACTGTCTGGCTGGACCAAAATTTCCTTAATGTTGTTGATAGGAACATAGGCTATTATGCTAGACTTTAACACATACACCCTGAAGGCCTTCGAATCTTTGACCAATTCCTATGCATTTTTTTCTAATATGTCATACTTCATCTCAACATCTTGGAGAGATTTGGTAAAAAAGGATATGGTTTTTTCATTCCCTTCTTCATTTTTTTGCAGCAGTACAATATAAATTATTTCCTCGGAGGCGAAAGAGAAGATAAACAACTCTTTGGAATAATCAGGGCTGACCAATATAGGGGCTTCAACCAAATCTTGTTTGATCCTTTGGAATGTTTATTTTTCCTACGATGGTCACTTAATAACAACATCTTTCTTCAACATGTTGGTGACAGGCCTTATGATTTCAACAAAGTTTGGCACAAAGCTACTGAAAAAAAAATATTCTTCCTATTAAAGACTGAATAGACTTCTTATTCTTGGGATTTCAATTTCTTGAATGGAATCAACTCTCTTTGGGTCTATTTTTATTCCTCCTACTAATATTATGTGGCCTAAGAGATTACATTCTAGAATAGAAAAGTGGGACTTCCTGGGATTCAAAGAGATCCCATACATTCTTCATTTTTAGAAAAATTGTTGAAGGTGTTGTAAATGTTCCTCATCGGATTTGGAGAAAATGGCGATGTAATTCAAATATATGACCATAAATTTTCGTTTTTCTCCCATGAAGGCTATGTTTAGGGCCCTATGAAAGGTGGCCCTGTTTTCATTAGCTCTAAGGGAATTTTTTCATACATGAATTTCCCCCATGGGGTGGTGAATGTTGTTTTTTCTTTGTCTTCTTCACACACCGCTATCTGGTTGTAACCAAAGTATCCATCCAACAAGGAAATCCTGTGAGCACCTACTACTCTTTGTAGGATATGGTCCATATTGGGAAGGGGGTAGATTTCCTTTAGAGAACACTTGTTGAGATTTCAGAAATCAAAACACAAGTGTATTTCCCTACTCTTTTTCCTCACAGGCACCAAGTTGGCCACCCAATTTGAGTACCTCAAGGGAAAAATAATTATGGAATCCAACATTCATTTCAACTCTTTTTCAATTATGGACATCAACATTGGATTAAATTCTTTGATCTTATGCTTGAATGGATTAGAACCAACCTTTAGAGGGAGGCTATGTGGGATGATGTTAGTGTCAAATGTGTTCAAATCTTCATATGACCATGCTAAAATATCAAAAAAAAAATTCATGAGGATGACATATCTGTCCTTTTGGTCCGGAGCTAGTGCCTTGGATAGTTTGACTATTTTAGGATTTTCAACAGTCCTAATGTTGCAGCCCATTACTTCCTCTTCTTGATTTTTGATGGAAGCTTCTCTAGAGACATCATAACTGTCAAATAAGCTTTCAAGTGACATTAGACCTCTAGGAATGTGGTTTGTTTTAAGTTACACAATGTTGTGGCCTACCACTTTGTTCAACAACTGAGATGTTTGCTGATTTTCTAATTTTTCATCTTTACCCTCTTGATCTATCGACATACTCGATAACTCTTCAATGGTATGCAGAAATATCTGAAGCTCCAAGTCATCACTAAACACATGCCAGTGCATTATGTTTTCTGGTATGGATTTCCTATGTTTGACTTCCACTTGATACTTAATATTTGGACCAATGGGAGGTCTGAAGGTACTAGAATCCAAGGCCAAAGAATATTCCTTTTGATTTCCCTCTCTAGGAATGAAAGAAATGTTGAATGCCAGAAAGAAGTTGTCAACCAGTTTCCACACCCCGTTCCTATATTGTTTAAGCCTCTATTGCCTAGCTTGATAGATGTTTTTCACTTGATTTATAATTAACTCAGAATCACCAATAATTGCCAAACTGTCAATGGTTGTGTCTTTGGAAGCCCTCAATCCAAGCACCAGAGCTTCATACTAAGCTATATTCTTAGTAGTCTCAAATTCCAGCTTATAAGAGAGTGTTATTACCTCCCATGCAAGGGAAATGAGGAAAATACCAGACCCATAACCTTCCTTTGATGAAGAGCCATCGAAACAAATCTTCCATAATTTGTTCTACTGATATGTCTGTGAGTGATTTTTGCATTTGTTGACTGTAATTTCTAGTTCATCATCATTTAGATGTAAAATAGATGAGCTGGTCTCATCCTCAACAATATAAACTAGATGGTTTCTTGGATTCTAATGGTCATTGACGATGTATGCCAATAGGACCTCCCTATATAGCCTCCTATGTTCTCCTCCAAAAACAAGGGTGGTGGTATATATGAGTTCCATTTGTAATGATCCCCAAACCTTCTTGTCCCATGTCCTGGAAAAAAACATACTAATCTTGGGAGTAATTTCAGCCACAATGATGTCCATCACTACACTCTTCATGGGTAAGTATGGCAAAGAAACCACCGGATCGTTTATTAACCCCAAAAATTAGACTTTTTTGGAGTCAAAGGAGTAAAGGTATTTATAGGGCTTGGTTATCTCCAGACATAGTTCTTCCATAACAATTTTAGGAATGACATTTTGTGAGGTCCCTGAGTCCATGAGACAATTATGTAGGACCTTTTCATGGAAATTTAAAGATATGTAGAAATGTGGAGAAGAATCAGAGCCATCCTAAATGTGTGGTCCCACAATGATGGTTGGGTTTCCATCCTGCAAACTAATTACATCATAGGTTACAACAGAAGTAGGTGGCTGCAGAACTTTCATGATAGATTTTTTGAAAGGCTCATTTTTCAAAAATTCTGACAAAGGTACAAGGATATTGATATTTCTCAACTCATGCTCTAGGATGAAAGATGATTGTGGATTATTATATTCATTTACTGCAGGGACAATATGTTTATATGGAGGGGGATGGTGATATTTAGTCAATGCACCCTTGCTTGGGTTTGGTTTGGGAGGAACCTCTTTTTTTTTGTTTTGATCGGAGGTGGTGGATTTGGGAGTGCCTGTTCTAGGAATCAAATCATATTTATTTTGGTTCTAGCCTTGAATTACTCCCTCTTCCCCTATCTCAATATCAAACTGATTTGACAATTGTGCTACCTCATAATCTTGGTGCGTTAAGTGACTAGTGTAAAAATATGTTTCATTGAAAAGTACGAAAATGTCATCCACATCATCACTATCCACATCCATTTCCTTAATTTGATTATTTTGGAAAGGAGGTACTACTCTTTTATCATCAACATTCCTCCTCTCTCTCTGCATTATCTGAGGGACATCATTCGGCCTCCTAAACTGGTTTTGATTTTTGTTCCCAACCCCTTGAAAATTTATGTTTGATTGCTTAGATTCCCATTTCATCTTATTTATTTCAGAGGTCAAATCCTTCAAAGTTTTATTAATTTCATCAAGTTTAGGATTAGATGTGGCTAGGTCAAATGAGGCAGGGGGATCCTCCCTCTATTTTTTCTTGTCTTTATCAGATCTAGTCTTTAACCTTTCTGATGCTAAAATGTTGGATTCAACCTCAATGGCTTCTTCTTGCGTGGACAAAAAGGTGTTGTATATTATCTCCCTCAATAGAAGGGATAATTCAGAATCAAATTCATTGGCATAAGTGATCTTGCTAGAGGCTTCAGTTGACTTAATCTCATCTGGGATCCTACCATACATCTTATTGAATATCTTGGTGAAGTCTAAAATAAACTCACCATTCTTTCTCTTAAGGGCCCCAAACTCAGTTATGTAATACAAATAATCTCTTCTATCTCCCCATTGATTTATGAAATCTTCATATAGCGAATCAATATTTATACTGAAGGCTGGAGGGAGATCCTGAAACCATTTCCTTACTTCCCCATCTAGTCTCTGTACTAACAATCTCATCTAAACATTTGGATAGTCAATGTTGAAGTTGTTTGTAAATATGTAGAAGGATACTGGATGTTCCTCAGTTGTGACATTCCCTTCCCCATTATATCTTGGAAAATATATCATATAATTTGTGGCTTAGAGTGCATGTAATCCTACAGGAAAAAATAGGGGTGTATATCTGGAAGAAATTAAGGCATTCATCCTATTAATAGCCATTGTTTAGATGATAGATATATGAGGATTGATTGGATACAAAGGTGTGGATGTCGGACCAGATTATGAATTAGAGGAAGGGGTTGAAGGTGTCTGAAGTTCCTTGGAAATGTGATTCTTGAGGATATCAAATTAAAGTTGCTTATGATAATGGAGAAAAGTAGATTCTTTGGGTCCATCTTTACCTTTGAGGGATGATGTATATCTCAGAGATAAGGTGTATTTTCTTCTTTGTCTCTCTGGCTTAAAGACTATTGTTTCCTTCTCAGGGATAGAATGAGCCTTGGTGGCTTTGATGTGATCATATTTGGATCTCTTGAGTCCTTTCCTGGGAGCCAATATTTATTTTGTGAAGTTTACTCAGTGGATTCGTCAAGTGAAAGATGGAAGTTTGAATGTGTCTAATATTTGTTCACCATCAAAGGTCGGATATGATCGTTATCATTCTCCCAGGGAAATATATTTCCTTACTCCATTCCCCAACAATGATTCCATAATATGTTGGTCCTAAAGTCTACACCTGACTAATAAAGGGTAGAGATAGGCCACCTAAAGTTTACAATGGTTGGTTTTTTGGTTATTTGATTTTGTTGGTCAGTTGAAGGGTTGGTTTTACCAAGACAAGAACATGGTTTGGTTGGAAAAATGATATGGATGAGGGTCCTCTTTGGCTGGGGGCACACAAATGACAGACAAGTGAGATAATAGAGGTAAAAATAAAGGGAAACAACAAACCACTCAATGAATAATATGGTGTAAGAAGTTTAAGTATTAAAATATCATTTCAAGGCATTAAACATGTATCTAAACAAAATTACTCCTATAGGTTGCAATAAAAACAAATCTTCACCAAATCATTGGCTGTTTTACAGGTTTCATATTAGTAAAGATAAGTTATACAATAGTTGAAGGAAATGAAATGTACTTTGCACAAATAAAAAACTGCATTCAAGATAAGATAAAAACACATGAAGATTTGGAAAAAAAACACTGACATCAAAAATACATTCACTAGGTAGAGAGATTTAATCCATGCATAGAAGAGGTTCAACCAATTTGATGTATTGAATTTTTTCCCCAAAAACCGAACCCTAAAAAAAATTAAAAAATTGTATATTTATCAAAGTTGTAGAGGCTCTCGTCCATCTGGGACTGAGGCTTAACTCTACACTATTAGTTGTAAAGCCACTTATTGACTAAACTAAAATACTGTTGGATTATAGTAATGTATACTTTTAATTTTAATTAACAAAAAGAAGTGTCTCATATTAAACAAAAATGATCACTTATTGTCCCTTAATTTAAACAGTCTTGAACTTTAAACAGCTAAAAACTGCTACTAGAAATAAAACTAGATTGATGCATATGCTGGAGTGAACTGAAAATTGAAAAAATATAATTGGGAGTGACACAACTAAGCTCTGTATCGAGCACTAGTGTTCATGTTCCCTATTGGAGGCCAACTGGGAGATAACTAGATGTGTTGGAAACTTCTTTGGATACTCCAAATTATCTCCTTTAGAAAGAAAATAGTCTTATCGTGCTTCTTCTGGAGTCTTTGATACTTCTTCTACAACTTGGTGTACAATTTCTCCAGTTCCTCGTTGTGGAATTGTAAGGTATGGACTTGAATCTTCAAGTTATGCACTTGTTGGTTGTCATCGACCTTCTCTATCTTGACCTCAACCCGAATCTTATTCATTTCTTTCTTTGTGCTAAACTTGGTGTGACCATCCATTGCTCTGCTTCTTTTTATGAAATTATGACTATGAATAACCTCAGGATCTTTCCCTTTAGTTCCTTTACTGGACCCATGTACTCCCATAATGTCATCTTTAACTTTTGGTTTTATGTCTTGTAAACTGTGATAAGGATCCCCTATATGTGGCGAGGTGCCAATAGAATATTTCTCCAGATTGAATCCATAATCCTATATTCCGTGTTGACTGAAGTTTGAAGGATACTCCTTTTTCACTGTCACAAATGGTTTTTCTATAGCCTCATTCTCACTAGACTTTGATTTCTCACTTTTCATTGTCATACCCTTTAACACATTGACTTGCATCTCCTCCATGTTGGAAAATTCGGGACTGTCATCATCCTCGATCAAAATTGGATGGGGGTCTTTTAATTATGGCTTGAACGAAGCCTTGAAGTTCAACCTCAATTGATTCATAATCATGGTATTTCTGTTAGGCTTGCTTGGAAATTCAATGTCTTTCTCACCATTCCTTTTCTTGTTTTGTTTGGCTAAAGGAGATTTTTTAGGTGAAGCTTTTGTAGGAACAACCCTCCCTTCAATTGCTTCCTTACTTCTTGAAGCAATCCCAATTTTTCCTCTCATATGAGTCACAT
The DNA here is from genome assembly GCA_009831015.1 of Picea engelmannii. Taxonomy (NCBI): domain Eukaryota; kingdom Viridiplantae; phylum Streptophyta; class Pinopsida; order Pinales; family Pinaceae; genus Picea; species Picea engelmannii. Next base: position 833,140 of record ML779420.1, read on the forward strand.
GTCTATTAGGTTGCTACTTGATGGGGGTTTTCTGGCCTTTTCTCTTTCGAGGGTGTATTTATGGTTTTAGGACCTTTCCCTTTTGTCACTGCAGGTTGAATAGGATTCTTCGATCTCCCAAGATCTGAAGAAACCATAACCTCCTCACTTTCATCACCTTCATTTTTTGAATCCGGGACCTACTCCTGTTATTTCAATCTTGCAAACTTCAAGAAATAGTCCCAGGGCATTTTAAGTTCCCCGAGAGTGAAATTTACCAATAATTTAATCAAGACCTAATGGTATAGGATTTTGTGGGTGGATTCAGGGTGACCTTGAACCCTCTTGCCTATTTTGGTTAGACTCTTAAGTAGGTAATATGGAAATTTGAGTTGTATGTCTCCACTTAGATGCATAAGGAAACAAAGGTGATAACAATGAATAATGTTGAATCAACCCTCACCTGTGATATACCTATGTACTATGGTTAGGGATCCTTTCCATTCTTCATTTACCCATACCAATAGGATACCTTGGCTCCAGTCTGAGTCTTGGTGATCGGGGACTAGGAATTTGTTGCAGATATCGGGAGGCAACTTGCGTTTCTTGAACCATCTTTCCTCGTAGACATGGAGAGCGCAAGATGCTCCAATGAAATGTTATGTGACATGAATCCAGGTATCCCCAAGAAGGGTCTGGAAGCCATCAAATGTCTACATGAAGAACATAGCCAATCCTGTGTGGTGTCTAAATGCACACAGGAAATCATATCACTCGGCCTTTACAAAGATGTATTTAATTTTTGGTATGGCTTTGAACAATTCCAGGCCTTCTGGCTCAGTTATGTTAAATTTCCATCATTCTGGAGGAGAAACCATGATGGGAAGAGTAATTCTGATGGTGATAATGCAATGAATGTGGGTTTTTTCATATCGAAACCGATACCCGTGTGTTGTTTAACTCTTAATTCAAGATGTAGTGGCCATGATGAACTAGAACTGTTCCCATGATCATAATTGGTGTTGTGTAATGATGATGCTAAGTGTAATATGGTGTGGGGGTGCTATTCTATGATATCACATGTATGCAGGTGTCATTCAAACAATTTGAAACATTTAAAATAACATATTAAATTATAAACTGATTTCAAAAAATTAGTGCGCCAATCCGTGTTTGCAAGAATAACATTATTCTTGTAATTAATTTTATTATGCATATAAAACATTGTTAAACCTACTTTTATCTCAACCTTATGGAAAATTTCATGACAAGTACTTCACACCAAATAAATGACATGTAATTACCTTTCAATAAGACAAACATATAGTGCAAAAATGAATCAATTAAGAGAGGTAATGATAAAACTGATTACTTTAGAAATGGGGGACCAACATTAATCAACAAAAAATGAATGGTTTTTAATGAAGGTATAGGGAAATGAGAGAGGAGGTCTCAACAAGGTCCCTGTCTTATTGGATTAACATCTATTTTCAAAGGGATCTTCATTTCTCCTAGCTCACCAACTATCCCTTTCTTTTCTACAAACGTGGTTGGGAATAGATCCTGATACTTGCACAGTAATTATGCAATTGTTTCCACAGTTTCATCATTCTAGTAGTTTCCTATCTATTCAAACCTTCTATTCTCTTTTATCCCAATATTTACCTTATGCATATTTAGTGGTTGTGCATACACAATAGATTCAATCTCTGGTCCTTCCGCTACGTGGTTCCCTTTAGTTTAAGGTATTTGTAGATTTATTGTTTCCTCCTCATCTTGATCTTTTTGAGACTCATTATAAAATTCCAGTAGTTCATGGAATATCATATAAGTTATATGCGCACTACACACATGTACTACATTCACCGACCCTTCTTCTGAAAGAATCTTGTTTCTAATATCCTACAAAGTTGCATCTATCAATGAAGATTCATCTTCAAAAGTAAATGTTACCTTAAACCTTTAAGTTATCTAGTCCCATTTCATTATTTCTATGTGAATTTCTACTTCTAGGTACTAGTTCTTAGGGATCATTTCTAATGTATGTATGAACCTATGCATCCATTCCTTCTTTCGTATCGAACCCCATATGTTTCAAAACTGTGCAATATGATATGTTAGGTTACTTACTCATGTATATTTTTGTGCATTATACTCATTCTTGGTACCAAATCTAACTTGCATTAATCTTCTACACTCCTACAAGTATTCTATTCCTTCTTTATGTGAAGTCCATATGGTTGGAGTGTCTTTCAAGACAACATCTAATGCAAATAATATATTTTTTTTAGGTATCTACAACTCAAGTGCCTTTACAAAAGAAATTATATCATTCAACCATTCATATTTGGGTGGCTCACATGATAACTTCATTCCAATCTAGTGCAACGATCGAGTAATGCGTCTAGTTGATACTTCATGCATCATTTGCTGCCAATATTCCAGACCTTCCTCTAAATATGATGCACAAGAGCTAATGCTTCTCCAACTTAGGGTGTTATATACAGTTGAATTGACATAGTCATCCACTCACGTAGTCATATTATATAGGTTATCAATTATGTTCCCTTTTCCTGTCTCTATGTACCTCTTTCCTTCTGTCAGATCCAAAGGTGAAGTAACCTTCAAGTCCCCTACTTCAAAGATAATTTATTTTTCTTCAAATTAATAATTACCTGATTATCAAAGGACCATTCAAGCCCCATTAACATTGGGTATGGCTGACTATTATCCACAATCTCAATGACTTTGAAATATGCTACACTGTGCACTCCATCTATATTCACAGGTACCCTTAAAAACCAACCAATTGGTACTATTTTGTGCTTCTTTTCCAATATTAACTGGACGAGAGACCAAATAAAATTCAAATTCCCCATCATTTCCCATGTTTTCTTCAGAAAAACATTTACATCGGAACCCAAGTCTAAAATGACTTGATCCATGTCATAATCCCCATTTTGTGAACTTAATCCAAACTTGTCGCTCATCCTTGTTTTACACATTACCTGATTCACTACCCTCTGCATGGTAGGACATACCCTTTCTTGTGTGAAATGATCAACCATTCCATGAAATGCATTCAATGTAATTTCATCTTTCATGAATTCTAAACAACTTCTCATAAAATCTTTAAAAGGACTTTCCTTTTCAAGGGGCCTTTCCAGAATAGTACGATCATAGATCAAAGGCGTGTCAAACACAAGGGTTGCATATGATGTTGATGCTATCCAATCCGGTCCTAGAATTTCCTTCCTTGTATGTTTATATGTCTCTTTTTATTATCTTGGGTCAAATGTCGACATAGTTCCTACTAATTTCCTCACCCATTGCTCACTTTTCCTCCCTCTGTTTATCACTTTAGCTTGTGTCCTAGCTCCTTCGCGCATCAAAACTATTATTATAGGTACTTCATCACATATCTTTTTTGATATATTATGTACATTTTGATTAAGGTTCTGGTTCAGATTCCCTCTTTCGTACCACTTCACAAGTAATTGAGGATAGTCTTCTGACCCATGATCCAGTGCTCTACAATATATGCAGGTTGTACAAGGATTTGGGAATTCACGAGCTAAGTATCTATTAAGAACCAATTATGAATATAGCATACAAAAACCTCAGAAAAAGTACTCAACGCCTTGAAAAAGAGATAATTTCAAATAATAAGCCTCTTCGAGGGGGAAACCTCCTTTTACCCAAATTAAATGTTCAAGTACAAGATGATTCCAAATGAAAATGTCTCCTTGGTATATATAAGAGACTAGGAGGTATAATTACAACTAATGGAATAAAGCCGACATAAATAAAATAACATTACTAATCTAATATGCCCCAATTAAGGGG
>ML779420.1:858750-879015 GCA_009831015.1 Picea engelmannii
CCAATATCTTGGTTACCCATTTTTGTTGTTCTTATGAAGATAGTCTTTGTTCCAAGAAGTATTTAATACTATCATGATCTGTTTTGACCATGAAGTGTCTACCTATTAGGTAAGGATGCCATTTCTTCAATGCATGTAGTATTTCCATCATTTACTTCTCATAAATGGGTTTGTGTAAGTCCTTTCCCTTGAGTGGTCAACTTTAAAAAGCTAGGGGCCTTGCTTCTTGCATTAGGACAACACCAATTCCATTTCCCAAGGCATCACATTCCACAATAAAGGTTTTTGTGAAGTCTGGAGTGGTCAAGACAGGAGCTTTGCACATCACCTATTTAAGTTGTTCAAAAGATTTAGTTGCCTCTGGAGTCCATGAAAATGCATCCTTCTTAGTTAGTGCCATTACGGGTGCTGCTATTCTTCCATAGTTCCAAACAAACTTGTGGTAGTAACTTGTCAAACCCAAAAATCCTCTAAGATTCTTCAATGTTTTGGGAATCGACCAGTCCATCATGGCCTTAATCTTGTTAGGGTCTACCTTGACACCTTCATGAGATACAATATGACCCAAATACTCTACCTCCTTTACTCCAAAGAAACATTTGGATGGTTTGGAATATAGTTGTTTCTCCTTTAGTGGTTGTAGAACCTTGTCAACATGTCACACATGATCCTCCCAAGACTTGCTATATATTAGTATATCATCAAAAAATACTAACACAAATTTTCGAAGGAAGGTCTTGAAAATGGAACTCATCAATCCTTGGAATGTGGAAGGTGCATTTGTAAGGCCAAAAGGCATGACCAAAATTTCATAATGGACTTCATGAGTTCCGAATGTTGTTTTTGGGATATCTTCTTCCTTCATTTTGATCTAATGATACCCTGAAAAAAGATACAATTTTGTGAAATAGATTGCTCCATGTAGTTCATCTAACAATTCATCAATGATGGGAATGTGAAACTTATATTTAATAGTGATCTTGTTGGGATCTCTATAATGTGGACACATACGCCATGAGCTATATTTCTTGAATACCATTACCACTGGTGCAAAGTAAGAACTTTGGCTAGGTCTAATAATGCCAACCTCTAACATTTCTTCAACCATGCTCTCAATTTCACTCTTTTGGGTGTAAGGATATCTATATGGCCTGATGTTAGGAATAACACTCCCAGGAATTAGGTGAACTTCATGATCATGATTTCACGTGGGTGGAAGACCTTTGGGAATATCTTCAAACACTTTGGAATGCTTATCAATGATCCCTTGGAGATCTTGAGGAATAGATGGCTTAGATGTTTGAACATCTAGTGAGAATAGTTGTGCAATAATTCCTTGATGCCCCTTTTTCAATAATTTTGTCATTCCATTAGATATTATCACCTTATTGAGTTTCCCTGTGATACCTCTTAACTCAATTTCTTTTCCTTCCAGTGAAAATTTCATGAAAAGTTCTTGAAAATTAAAAGCCATTGTTCCTAATGATTGTAACCATTGGATTCCTAGTACAACATCTACACCACCCATGGGTATAGCAATCATTGTAATATTCATTACATATTCCCCCATAGTTATATTGATCTTATTTCATTTTCCTGAGCAATTGATAGTTCCTCCATCTGCAATCATTACTTGAAACTCAGGCGCTGGATATACAAAGAAATTGAGAGCTTTGGCTAATTTATAGTGAATGAAATTATGAGTATTGCCAAAATCAATTAGGACTATTAAATTTTTCTTTTTGATGTATCCTTCGATATTGAGGGTTTGAGGAGTGCTAATTCCAACCAATGCATTACACGATATCATGGGAGTCAACTCTTCAGAGGAAATTGCTTCTACGTTTTCATCTTGATATGGTTCTTGTTCTTGTTCTTCTTCCTCTTCATAATCTATGTAGAATAATTTCTTCTCACCACACTTATGTCCCTTACTGAACAAGAACCCAGAGCCCTATCTTGTACAGGCTGTATCTATGAAAGTATAAGGCCTCAGGAGCTGAAATTTTAACCCAACGTACCTTGATCCATATTTTAATATCCTCCAAGTCGTTCCTTCTAAAACGTTGTAGAAAAAAAGTTATAGCGAAAATTCCAAGTTGTCTCAGATGTAGCAAGGAAACCCTAAGACCTTGAGCTCTGATACCATATGTTAAGAACCAAATATGAATATAGCATAGAAAAACCTCAGAAAAATTACTCAACGCCTTGAAAAAGAGATAATTTCAGATAATAATCCTCTTCAAGGGGGCAACCTCCTTTTACCCCACTTAAATGTTGAAGTACAAGATGATTCCAAATGAAAACGTCTCCTTGGTATATATAGGAGACTAGGAGGTATAATTACAACTAATGGAATAAAGCCGACATAAATTAAATAACATTACTAATCTAATATTCCCCAATTAAGGGGTAATGAGCCAATATTAGGGCTTAATAGTATCTTGGTTGATTAAAGATGTAGAATATTATTGGGCCTCTACCTAATATGAAAAAAATTCCTCATCCTAAACCTCTTCCAAACCCTCCCTATTTTCCTGGATTAAATCCTCTATGATTATTGTATTTTGGACCACCACCTTCTGTCATGAAATTTTTCTCCTGAGTTCTATACATATTTGAAGTGTTCTCTCTCATTATATTGAATGCATGGAAGTCCTTGTTTTTTATCCCTACTGACTTGAAAAAGTTACAAAATAGATTTTGCAGCATAATCCATTATTTCTGCAGCAATGGACAATCCTGCGGATGATGTCCCCATTTCTTGTATATTTCACAATACCCCCCTCCTGGTAATGTTTTTGGTTCTTCGTTCACGAAATATTGAACAAGTGTTGAGAATTCATTCTTATGGTGGCCTCCATTTCTACACTTGACACACCAAACTTTTTCTCACTTCTACTTTCCTTTTGTTAGTTCTACCAATTGAATTGTCAAGGTAGCTAATTGTGTCTGGACTTGACCAATCACTAGTAAATTTAGGTCATTTTGAGACAACCATTTCGACGCTCTTGTGACATTATGTCGTGGTGATTGTGATGAAACTTGGGATTCTCAAATGTCACATCATATCCTGTGTAAATTGTGATGAACCTGCGATAACGTTGCAAGAGAGATGACCCAAAGAAGGTCATCGCAATAGAGACAATATATGGAGGTTGTTGCAAGAGAGACGACTTACGGTGCTCATTGTAAGAATGAAAACCGAAGATGATCGTCACAAGAATGAAAATTGAGGACAATCATAGCACAAACAACAACCAAGGATGATCGTTGCAAGAGAGACGACCGACCTATCCTAGTTTCTATGATGAATAGTTTGTCGCAAGAGATATGAACTATTCATACGATCGACGATCCTCTTCGATGCAAGAGAAACGAACTATCCTAGTTTCAGCGATGAACTGTGCATCACAAGAGTGATGAACATTAGATATTTGTGACAAACTATTCATACTATCGATGATCATCTTCATCGCAAGAAAAATGACCTATCCTAGTTTATGCGACGCACTATTCATATTATCGAAGATCCTTCTCGTCGTAATCACGACGAAATATATCTATTTAAAAAAAAATATATTAAATATTAATGAAAGAATGATGTGTGTGGATGTTGGTATGGTCATTCTTTGCAAATATTCCATATGAATATCTTTCTTCTCTTGACGCAAGAACTAGATTATGGAAAACAAAGTTATGAAGCTATTCGGAAAAATAAAAACAACAAGAAGTCATCACCAATACTAATTTCCATTCATTTGTAGAGAGGTGTATAAACAATATTTGTGCCAAGGGAATATGAAGAGTCATGGAATTTTGCATCCCCTATCTTCATATCTTGATTAGTCATAATAGTTTAAAATTTACTATAAAATATTCAAACTCTTCTTTAATTTATTCATATCATTTGAAGAAGCAAAACCAATTATAAAATCTTCAGGAAATATAGTACTATAATTTGTAGGGATTTAAAAATAAGATGGAACCTTTGGGAAGGCCTTTGTTGAAACATACAAAAGATAAGTGGAAGAATCCATGTTCAGTAAGTCCTGATGCATTAAATGTTAAAACATAGCCACATTAAGAGGAAATCATAACTATGGAGTGAACCCTATGTAATATAGTAAGTGAATACTCTGAAATTCTATGTTGTAGCTTCAATTTTTTTCATTTTGTATTTATATTATTTTTCTTTGTCATGGTTACAATATTCTTCAGTCACAAAATATATACAAAGTTACAAACAAAAATGCATGCAAACCCCAGTGAACGTGTAGGGAAATTAAAGTGGAAAAGAATTTCCAAAAAGCCTAACATATTGACATAAAATCTTTAAGCATTTGGATGGAATGTGCATTGCATTGAAAAGCAATATAATTTATCGTTGAATTATGTTATTAGTCTGCAATTTCTTTAGGATGAGAAAATAAACCCATAGGTAACCACAAACCAAATTTTGAAACTGGATTCTAACCCTTCTAGTCTCAGAGAGGGCTCTCTCCCAAATCAGTCACTGAAAGGACTGATTTGATTTTTGTTTCTTGAGGTTAGGTCCTTGGATTGTGAATAAATGTTTGGATGAGATTTGATGTCTAAGCCTGTGAGAAATCCATTGGGCATGGAGTGAAAAGGTTCAATCTTATGAATACGTGGATAATCTGTCAATTAATGGGAAAATAATTTAGAGGAAATATAGACACTAACTATGTGCTGGTTTAATTTAAATGTCATTGTAGCAGAAAGGATGGACGCAAAACATAAATCAACACTTTAGGAAATCAGATTTTGAAATTTCTTAAACTATTTTAGAAGAAGAAAACACCGTTGATATTCTAAACTATGTGATAGAGAATCAACAGGATGAATTTTGAAACAATATTTTAATTGAATATCATTCAGATATGGAAAGAAAGGAGTAAACTGAAATAAGAACATACATTGAAGTGAACATGCTACACAGTCACTGACACTTGAATCTATAAAGCAATACTGGATCCCAAAAGCCTTGGATCACCAAACTTTTTTAATTTTTTAGGAAAATATTACAGTACAAAGACTCTCAGAATACTCAATTCATCAAACTTTCTCCCACCCTTTGTACATTATGTGTTACAATATTTATAAAAACCAATGAAATTCGGCTTGAAATCGATTTAAAAAAATAGAGAAAAGTAGTTCATAAAATTAGGCTCCTTGAGATATTTCAGTAGATTTATCCTTATATTCATCCCTTTGACCTTGGTAGTGTCTTAGTCTGATTGGTTTATGTCTGGACCGATACTTCATTGATAGTTGGATGGTCATTTACTAGGACCTCTAAAATTACATTTATTTTTACCCAATACTACTATTTCCTTCCACTGTAATTCAAGAGGAACATCATAATCCATCATTTCTTTTATTAAAATTTCTAAATCGATGCAAGAGGCATACGACATGACAGGTAGGCTGAGTTTTATTACCTTAAATTTATTCAAATTTTCAAAATCTATGGCTAACTTTTCTACCACAGTTTTCCCCTTTAAAACTTCATCTAAGTCTTCAAACCTAGAGTGATCCATCCTACTTGTGTCAAGAGTGCATTGTAGGCTTCCTGTTCGTGTAACTTTCCCTTTCCATCCCAGAATTATGGAATACCTTTGATAAATAGTTCTTCAAACAAATCCTTAAAATTCCGAACACTCTTTTCCAATTGGGTTGCTTTATTATGGACCGAATTCCACAGGTTGTGCTTGGTTATTATTATTCTAGCCCATATTATCAAATCATTTCTATCTTTGACCCCAATTGTCTGCAAACTTCATGAAGGCACTATATTACAAAGATTGATAGCATTCAAGGAACATTTTGCTGGTCGTTTTGATAAAGTTTCATTAATAACCATGCATCTTTGTTTAGCCAAAACTGCAATGTTGTCCTCATCATTAAAAAAATTTAGACATGTCCCGAGTTTTGTAAACTCAACTAATATGGAGTCCTAGATGATGTGCTTGGTCCTTGTAACAACATTTTTCCTTTAAGCATGGGGTTTATCTTATTCACCTTTTCATGAAGGACTGCATTTTCCTTTTTAAATTGTGATACTCTTTCATCCCTTTTCTGTGCTCTTGTTCCATTTTCTTGATATTCTCTTTTAATCCTTTTAGTTCCCCATCCTTTAAGCTAACCTGAGACATTTCCTGGACAATGTCTTCAGTTCCTGATTTTCTTTCAGTAGCAGAGGGTGTAAATGATGGTACAACAAAAGACAAAGCTATGACTCTAGTTTACATTTCTATCTTTTCTTTTGACCATTCTAATTTTTCCTTTTCCAACTGCAGAAATTTAGCCTGAAAATATAGTGATTGCTTCTTGAAAGATTTCTTTTCATGTTCCAATGCTACAAGTTCTGCAGTCTGTGGATGCTATGTAGCAAGCATTTTCAAAATTTTCTTGAGGATGTGAATCACTTTGTCTTTCTCATCCAATAAGTATTTCATTTATTTGGGGCCATCAAATTCAAGTTTCTTTATTTGAATATGCCATGCTTTACTTGATGATTTTTCTTGCCTAAGATGACCTTCAAGCTTGGCAACTAGTGATGTTAATTTTGCATTTTTCAAATTTAAATTTAAATAATATGAATATAGCAGGTCACTAGCCTGCTTGTGGAATTGAACCTTATCTGGGGCACTGATATTATCATACTTTATTTTGATCTCAGAGACCTTATCTTCTTCTACTATGGAAATTTTAAATGTTTTCCTTTCTTTGTTGGGAATCTTTCTTTACCTCAGGCATTATATTCTTGATCTCACTTAGTGATTCCTTTATTTTTTCTACATACCATTTAGATAAATCTTCCTTTGACCGGTAGTCTTCCTCTTAGGCCTGAGTAAAATAGTATTTTAAACTATGGAAGGCTCCTGAACTACCTTCACTTTCCAATTGATCAGATCTAGATTCAATTACACTTGTGCCACTCTCCACCATGTCTAAACTTGTTTTCTTTAGGCCCTTCATCCTCCAATTATACATAATTCTCTGTCTTGATGGTTTTCGTTTTCTTTCTGGTAGTGTGTTCAGGGTCTATGTCCATTGCCTCTGAAACAATCCTCTTACTCTGTGCACTATATTTTGGAACCTTAATTACCACCTTTGGAATACTATGTTGTGTTGGTTCCTTTTGTATAGGGGCTTGAACATCCACACATTATTCACTATTTACAAAATTCTCCAGGCCTTCAATAGGATGATTCTCATATGGATCATTCTTGTTAATTTTCCTCCTTCTAGATATGATTTTATTGGGATCATATTTTTCACCTCGCATTTGTGCAAAACCAAAATATTTGAGCTTTGCCTCAACCTGTGCTAGATATGTTCTATATTTTACAATGAATGGGCCAATCCCAAAAGGAAACTTTATATTTCTTACTCTATGATATTTGATGAAATTTTCAGTTTCAGAGATGATTTTCTATCTTATGAACTCTAGAGAAAAAAATCTAGGGGTAAAAAAGATGGGAACCAAATAATGAAACTCATGAAAGACATATACCCATATTACTGCAGAATTAATGAAAAGGGTCCAGTTTCCTACTCTGTCTTCTGGATTATGCAAGTGAATTCTCATTTCTTCAATAACTCTAAGAAGTTTAATATTGAAAATTATCTGGTAGGCCTTTGACATGACTTTATTGATAAAAATTATTGAAGTCATCCTATTTCTTTCAATAGATATTGATTCGTCTTCAGGTATTTCTGCATTGTTGTTGGTGAGAAAAATGTTCATAAGATATGTACAATATCTTAAGTGTCTAAGAGAGTGGAACTTCACTAGTTGTTTGTGTATGGTATCAACTATGAACTCATCAAAATTAATGTAGACGACTTGAATTGACTCTGACTGGAATAATTTGGGAAGGAAACCTAACATGAACTCAACTACAAATCTATCACTATGAAGACCTAAAACCTGACTTAACAACGAGAAGGCACTTTGAACCTCATTGACCATGATATCGATGCTTAAGGGAAAAGATAGATTTTGTGGGAACTAATCAATATTGGTAATCATTCTTAAAAACACATTTTTAATATATGGTTGACACTCCCTATAGAATCTAATCATTTCTTCCTCATCAAAAGGTTCATAATTCTCATAGAAAGACTTAGGAATTTTTAATGACTCCCTGACTGACACAAAATCAATTTTGCACAAGAGTTTATACCCCTTTTTATCAATTAAAACTCTTTCTGACTTTGATTATTACTCTACACACCATCCTATAAATTCGGGAAACTGAAAACACAATTCAGTTGCATACAAAATGAGAGAATCTTGGACAGACTCCAAAAATGGGAAACCTTTCCCTCTAACATCAGCTAAGTTACTTATTAATTGAGAAATAGGGGCAACAACAAATTCATGGTCACAAACATCATTATCTCTATCAATTATGGATTCTTCACTATTTTTTGGGCTTTGTTAAGACACTTTGAGCACAATGGGATCCATGGAAATAAGAAAAAATACCTAGTAATGGTGATTATAATGGTGTTGAGAATTCAAAATTAGGTCGAAGGTGACAATTGAAACAGCTCCAATAGTTCCCACTTTGACAAAGATAAACAAAAATAAAAGTCACATCAAATTTATAATATTCAAATTTTCGGAGCGACAGATCAACAGTTTCAATGTAAATCACTTTCTTCTCCGCAATCATCCCCATGATGACACGTCTTTACCTTCAAAACCTATAGTTTCTATTTTAGAAACACTTTATGGAATTAACCTCCATGCACTTTCCAGGCCCACAATTCACACCAGTTGTTGATCTGTCCCAATCGCAATAGTGACCATTGATATTTGATTTCTTTCCATCGTCGCTATTTTAGAACTCCTTCTGGCCAATTTAAACTATTCTTCCATAGTAACATCCCTACCGATGTGTTCCAAATCATTTCAGACCTCTGATTATATATATATATATATATAGATAAGAGAGAATATATATTTCTCATGGTTTACCTCCTCAACAATAATTGGATCACAAAGAATGGAATGTGTCACAAGCGAGATTTGAGCCCGGGTGGGGAGAATTAAGTTTATCCTCCCAAATCACCAAGCTATACCTAATTGAATGTGTGTGTATGCATGCGTTTGGATTTAAGCCTAGGTAGGGAGGATTAAATTTCTCCTCCCAAACCATTGAGCTAGACCCAATTGAATGTGTGTGCACACACACATGCTTTAATTTCTCTGAAAATACAAAGTCGATTTAACTCCTTTGGATATCCTCAATCAGTTATTATATAACAATAAATAAAAAAATGTTACTACAATTATGACCACAATATAACCACCATAGAATTGTTGAGATGTTGAAAATCCTAGGTGTGCTCATATTGTTTCTTTTGTCCCATAACTTGGTTGTTTCTTTTAGAACTTGAGTTTTATCTCTCTTGGCATTGGGGTGTGTCATGCGTATTACACCTCTTCCATGCCACTTCTTGTCCCCCTTTTAGATTTTCCCCATGTTCTCTAGTATAATGAATCCCCTTTTGTCACCCTTTGTATATGTTACAATAATATATTTCAGAAAAATGATAGAAAGAGATATTTCATTCAGAGGATAGGTTGGTTTTCAATTTGAAGTTTTGATTCCTTTCTTATCTGGACAAGTCTTTGAACTTTTGCTAGCTAGTAATTGTTGTTCACAATAAAATTCTCAAATTTAATAAGCAATATGGATCTCATATTGTGTTAGAAATGATTTTTTGGTTAATTAATATTTCTCCCATTGAGATTCAAGTCTTTCCAAAGATATTTTTGTTTTCGTTCCAATGTTAATGAAAACAATTGGTGTCACATCCAAGTCCATGAGATGTTTTAGGTACCCAAGTGAATATGGAATGGAACCTTCTAAGTAATTGTTATATATATTCAATGATTCAAGTGTAGTGCAACTTCCAAGTGTTGGTGGAATGACATCGGTTAATAGATTGGTAGAAATGTCTATAGATAAATCATTTCAAGATTCTCTTTCTCTAGAGGTAAGGGTGGAATAATTTATTTTGGTGCTAAAGCAGCAGTCTACAACAAAATAATAAATATTATAATAAATATCATAGGAGTGTATATATGTCATTGGTGTAACACACCCAACCCCCTATCCACTTTTAGGACGGTGGGGTTTGATTTTCATATTCTTGGAACTCGGGATGAGTATTTAGGTTCATTGGTGCCTATGATTTGTAATTTATACTCGAAAGTGGTATCTATATATCATTCATTTCCAATACTCCATTGCATAATTATAGTTATCCTTATACTATGATATACAGGGGATTACCTATACACAACCACAAAAAACTAAGTTGAAGTATTAGATTAGCTGTGTGAATCATATGATATGATGAACTAAAGGGAATCATATATGATACATACTTGGGTGTGGTTCGTTAGATAGAATGACAGGCCCCATAGTGGCCCTCAAATGATGGTAATGTAAAAATAAATAAATAAAAGGAACCTTAAGAAGTCATAAAAAGAAGCAAAAAGACAAGGTATACCCGATCTTTGATATTCTAATGTGTAGCATTGCATTGATACATCATCTAGAGCATATGAAAATGCATGAACTTCATACTGTAGTAAATAAAAACAAAATTCTATTTATTTTTTAGTAAAAACCAAAAAATACTTTTTATACATGTCAGTAAATTCTAATAGAAATTAAAACTGACAAGACTGCAAATAGTAAACACCATTGATATTATTTTTTGTAAAATCCATATAAGAGGAGATTAAATAGTGACACACAAACACACACATCTCATATGCGACGACCTGGATAATCTTCTCTTGGTTTTGAGAATAATTTATTGGAGCCATCTGATCTTGGAGCAAACCTCCCTCAATCTGAAGGAGCAACAACAAAGTCAACATTGACTATGTTGTTTCTCCATTGGATCAAGAGAGGTTTGCTCCAAGAACAAGTGAATCCAATACATTTTTCTCTATTGAACAAGGCCAACCATGTGAAGGTGGAAGCTCCTATGCCCCCCCCCCTCACATCACTCTCAATTCCCCAATACCCAATCTATATTATACTAAAAATATGCATTAAAAATATTCAAAATTGATAAAAAGTGATTATAAAGATATAAATGAGGTTTATCATTCAAAGGCATATGTCATAAAAAAGAATTTTTATAAATGATATTTATCATTAAAAATATGTTACAAATATAATAGCTATATAATGTACATCTATCAGTCTTATAAAATTATTATACATCATCAATTTATTTTAGTCTTCTTTTGTGTTTTGTAGTTCTGAAGTAATTCATCCATGTCCATGCCTTCGTTCACTCAGTTCTATTTAACAGCTGATGTTTCTTTAGTCCTTTCACATCGAGCACACTTGGACTTGTACCCCCGACGTGGAGGCTATTGTGAGGGGCCATCACCTACAGAATAAAAAAATATTAAATTTATATGGCCAATTTGTAAATATCATTGAAGTAGTTCATTAATATTAAAAAAAACCTCTGCAATGTAATTATTTACCTGCTGGTCCAGTAGTTGGCACTGTTAGAATGGTTGTCTTGTTCTCCTGATCATATTCAGGTTGAGGAGGCTCAACTACAAAATTATTTGCCATTGAAATGACTAAATTTATAAGGACAAAACTGTAAATGGATAAGTAATAAAAATTAGAAGTAAAAAATTTATAAGTAAGAAATTATTAATTATATGATTAATATACATTCATTTTACTATTGTGGGCCTCAGTCACAAGAACATCTTGGGGTTGGACCCCACTGGGATGGGGTTGTTGGGGAGCACCATGATCTTCTGATCGTGCTGCACTATCAATGCTTTGTTGTCCAGTGATAATGGTTTCATTGATAGTTCTACACCCCTGATTAAAAAAATGTAGGACATTAAGTTATAGACGATATCAAACATTTACATATTTTATAAGTAATGAAAGGTTAATGTAGATTGATTTTTATTTACCTTATCCTGCAAATGGGATCTTGGGGTATGCCCCATGCTTTTCCTACAATCAACCACATCTTTATAGTCACACTTGTAACCAAGTTGGAGGTCTTCCTCTATGGTTTCCGTTCCAAAGTCATCACCCTGCATTTCATAAGAGCATGTTTTTTTAATGTTTTTGGATACAATAAACTGAAATTTGTAAGGTGATACAAATAATATTCTTAATATGTTTGGGTACTTATGATTCATGACTGTAACCTTGAGTAGCCTCCCTGTCCTAGATTGTGTTGGCCATGTTTGGAAATCTTTTCTTTGATTTCATTCGAGGTGTCATGCAACCTATCATCAAAATTTTCAAGTATGTTATATACCGCATATAAAAAATCGTCTATAAACATCCCGCGTATATTTAAATATTTTCCTACTGCAGAGGTGGCCTCTTTTTTATTGAACGTGTCTACTCCAAAGAGGTCTTTGAGATAATCCATAAGTTCTTTTTTGAGGTTGGAATTCTAGAAATTCCACCTCATGCATAAGGTTTCCCCAATAATAAACAAGGCATTGCTCTCCAGGTGCCTATAAAAATGTTCGTTTCCTACACACAAAAATATATGATCATTAATTTAAAAATGATAATCTAGATGATTTGTGTATGAGATGGACAACATGAAAGAGTTAAAATATGAAAAAATGCATGGGAGTCTTATTTTATTTAATGGAAGTTTGTTATCGTCGACCAAAAATATGCATGAAAGGGTCCCCATGCTGGTCACACATCTATCTCTAGGAAATGCAACCATGTCAACCACATCATCAACCTCATCTCTGTCACCACCTCTAGATCCTGAATATTGTGTGGATTCCTGTCGGTGCATGTCATGGAACCTATCTAAATTATGTGTGGAATATGGAGGAGTAATCAATACTCTAGTAGTTGTATGAAAACCCACGTCAAGATTCTATGGCATCTCTACAGTGCCACTACTACCAACAATGGGATGAACAGGATCCAAAAATCACTTTATAAAAAAGAAAATGTTTTTTTCATGAGATAATATAAAAGTTTAAAAAACATTGTTTCATTATTGAACATATGAGTACATTAAACAAAACACTTTAAATTATGGTTATTACTTTATATGTTTTAAGATGTGACATAAGGATATTGATCCTTTCTAGGAAGTTAGGAGTTTGATCTATATGGTCTAACAAGCTATCAAGTTCCTTGTTCTCTTTAATGATCTTTCTTTTTATTAATACCATTGGACTAGGGGATGAATACAACCGCTTCTCATCAGCGGAATCATGATCAACATGGTGTGTCAACTACATATAATTTCAACATGAAAATCAATTTTATTTTAGTTATATAAACAAATGAAATAACTGATTGGCACACAAATAAAATTATATAAATAAATAATAAAATTAACGTAAAATGAAAGTCAAATTTTATAATCAATTACATGATCTGTGGCTGGACCTTTTCCATGATCATCCTACAACATTATAATATAATATAATTAGAACACCCAAATATTGAGTGTTCCATCCTCATCCTAGTTCCATTTTTTGAATTTTGTTTTTCTATATTCAAAGTTCTAAATATTTTTTTTATATCTTTAGTTTTGGATGCACAATTAGAGGATGCAATTACCTAAATTAGTAGGGGAACTCATGCATGTGGACTCCCAACTTAGTGAAGGTTATGAATCTCTAGGTGGGTTTCACCTAGAGAACAGTGAGAGGAAGAACACAATTCCACCTAGAGCTTGAAGACACATAGGTGGGATTTTGTGGATGCCCTCAATGAGGAGCTACGAGGACCAATAAACCGAATGGTTGCATATCCACCGAGGTCAGGATCAAACTATGGGACTATACCAACACCTTCCATACCTTTTCTACAAACTTAGGAAACTAACCAACATAGAGTTCTAAAATATTGAAGACAATTTTAAATGGGGAAAAATTAAATAGATACAATGCTTGAAGACCCAAATATTTATTTTAAAGAGATAAATAAAAAATATATAGGTTAGTTAGGATAAGGGTGGTTTCCACTTTGTAGTCAAAAGGATTTTGGTCAAATATCAAAACCATTAACCATATTGGAAAAATGTTATTGTTCAAAGTTTAATATTTTGACATAAGCAAAGAAGAATGGGTATACAAGCATGAATCCATGTGAAAGGTGATATGGAGAGGCATCTTAGTTTCAAATGCCTAGTTGAGGAGGTCAATATGGAATCAACAAGGTACAAATCCAAGTAATTAGTTAGATAAAGAAGGAAATGCTCAAATAGAATGATTAAAATGAATTAGCATGGACCCAAAAACCTTGCACACACCCCAAAAAAGGCAATTAATCAATGTCTAGAGGGAGTGCCCATCTTAATGAAGTCAAAAGGGGTGCCAAGTGGCATATTTGACTCTTTCCAGCCATGAAATAAGGATAAAGTAAAAATTAGGTAAGGAGCACCCCATGTAAAATGGGTTATAATAATTTCTTAGCACACATGCTTGAGGAATGCCTTAGCTAAGGAGATGACACATGAAAGATAAACCATAAGAGCATGGTTTTAAAGTTCATATTGGAAGGAACACTCCACCTTATAAGGCAATATAAAATGATTGTATGGCATGATCAATGATTATGTATGAAAACAAAGAGGATTTCTCCACTCTCTTGAGGTTTGAATTCTTATTTTAAGGAAGGAATATGTTAGAAGAGCATGGTTTGAGGAAGAATTTCAAAGGAGAGTGACGTGTGGCAACAAATACTTTGTAAAACCCTACTTTGATCATCTTTCCACCTTTACTAAGGAGTGCCCAACTTTGAGGGGGTTTTCTTGGAGTTAATTGTGGATCTTGAGGAAGTTTAATAATATTTTATTTTATTTTGATACATTGCATATATACCCCTATTTATTTCTATTTTACATATAATTGTTTATGTCTATGATATTTTTCCTTAATCATTCCAATCACTAGGAAAGTGCCCTTGGTATTTTTCTTAATCCATAGTTAAGGGACATACATAAAGAGGTTATTCCTTCTTATTATGTGATCACGATCCCAAAAGGGGGAAATAGGAATGTTCCTCTTCATTTGGGCCAACCCCTCTCCTCTTGAATCATTCGACTCCCTTGTAGGATTCAATAGCCTCAAAATTGTGAAATTAATAAAGGTGAAACTATATGCTTATCTCAATAAACATTGAGGGAATGACTATGTTAAAGATCTAAGAGTAATATCCATCATCAAACATTCTATCCACAAAGGATATTGAATCCAAAGACACTGATATGACCTCCTCATCCCTACGTTTCTTTGGCCTACCCACTGATATGATTTCTCTCTACCACAATTTTCTTCCTTATCCCACAAGAAAATTAGGTTGGTGTGATCCATATTTTTAAAATTTGGATCTCAATGCAAAAAAATCATGTTGGGAAGGAAGGCATGATGACCTTCTTCAGATTGATCAAAATGGAATGCTTAAGGGGGTTGATATTCTTAGTGAAGTAGATCCTTCCTAAATGCATCAACTTGATGGAATAAATCTCACTATTCCTGGCCATTATGCATGCTAACAACCACCCTCCCAAACATAGGTGAGAAAACATCATCAACTCGATTCATTGGATTTATTTACAATGTGAAGGTTTTCCAAATCAATTTGAACAATAATGAAAAGTGAATGATGGTAACATCGAGTCACCATTATCGAGTGTGTTCACAAATTTCCCTCTAGCTCGGTCTCCTCCGCCCTCTATGCCTTTTGTCTCCTCCACCCTCTGTGACTTATGTATCCTCTGGCATCGTTCCCTAGATCTCCTTTTTCGATGTTCCCTCATGTATATCTCAGGGTTTGGGAAGCTACTTGAGGCGTGATCTCCTCGCCTATCCTTGTCTTATCTCCTTGTGTGGTCTCCTTGCAGTTTTCTCTCCTCACGCACACGCAGGTTTGAAATGTATTTTTTGTTTTGTTTTTGGTTTGGATTATTATATATAATTAATATATATTATAATTATATATAATATATATTATAACTATATATAATTTATATATTATATAATTGATGTATATTATAATAATTAATATATTATATATTTAATTATTAGGCATGGTTTGTGATTCCCCAAAAAAAATGTTATGACCCAATTTTCCCAAATTATGCCCTTATCTTTACAGGTGAAATATTCCCTATGCATGACATGTAATGTCTTGTGGGGCCATGCATGGACCATGAGTTCCAAAGACAAATTTCATGGCATAAGATCTTATAATTTGGCATTGGACCATGTCATAGGCATTGACAACCATCATTAGTGTGACAATCCTTGAAATGGTGATCATATCTCACTTGTAAGCTAAAGATTCACAATGTAAGGAATGTGTGGTGGTTAGAGGTACTTATGCATCTAATTAATACACACTTATCCCACACAACCATAAACATAAATTCTAACGCACCTATAAACAAAAGCATCAATGCACCTAACCTATTTTCTTACCCACACATCTAATCGATGCATCTTGTTGGTGACCATTCTCCTCTCAGGTAAACAATTAATCATGTGTTAATTAGACCAAGTAGGTCCAAGGGGGGTAGGATTTAATGTGTTAATAATCACCTGACCTAGACCTTGAATCTACACCCCCTAATCTTCTCAATCATCGACCCATAACCCTTCTAAATACACAATGTGATTTATTCCCATTGCTTTGCATGTCAAAGTGAAGAAATTCAACCAAGCGTGGGTAAATGGCGGGAGTAACTATGACTCTCTTAAGGTAGACATATGCCTCATCATCTAATTAGTGACACACATGAATGTATCATTAACGATATTCCCCACTGTCCCTAGATACTATATTCTAGAGAAACCACATCCAAGGGGATGGGCTTGGTAGAATTAGTGGGGAAAGAAGACCCTATTGAGCTTGAATCTAGTCCTAACCCATTCATAGTCAGGGAAAATTAGGGCATAGTTTGGGAAAATTAGACCATAACGTTTGTCTTTGGGAGTCAAATTGATGATGGAAACAAGTGGGTGTGTGAGTCAAATTTGAGTCCAGAAACCCTCCCATATCATTAAGGAATGTGAATAATCTATATACAATCATGATGGAATAACAATGAATGAGCTTCTCTTGGTTTCACGAATAATTTATCCTCTATTGAAAAAGGAAAACCACATGAAGGAGGAATCTCATATGGCCCCTCCCCTCCCCCTCACATCACTCTCAATTCCCCAATACCCAATCTATAAAATAGAAAGTAATCTAAAGAAACCTAGTAAGATTCATGCAAAGAAACTACAAAAACAAAAATTACTAAAGGTAAATGAAATTATGTGTTTGAAAATTATATTTTTAGCTTACCACGTACTTTAGTATATTGGTGACTATTTTCAAGTTTCACCATCGTCATCAATGTCGCTTTTGAGCATATTTTCATCTACATCATCATCAAGAACTACATTGTCTCTTACACCTGGATCATGATGATCTTCTTTGTCTTCTTCATCTGTCAACCCTACATGATCTTACGACTTTGTTTGTTCTAGAAAATCATCTTCTTCTTCACTATCATCTTATTCATGTTCATGAGTATACTTAACTGGCCTTCTTCTTGGATCATATCTAACAACAAATGACCAATCCCTCTCATGGAACATTTGAGTAAAATACCTGTTCACATTGGCTTGGAAAAACATAGAGATCATGTCCTCTTTCAAACACCGTTGTTTTAATCATCGGAAATTCATTGGCATGTTGAATAACAGTTATTTCCTCATCATGTTCATGCATTTGTAACCTATACCATTAAAGTCACACTCAAGTATATCATTCAAATACACATAGTATCTATTTTCAGATTCTCGAGGATGTCTGTCACTCCTAGAGGAAACATTAGTGACCTAGAATACTAGAGTTATCCAACTATCAAAAATTTTCCTGGCTTCATCCAATTGTTTGATGCGAAATTTACGACCATTGCACCACATAGCCTTGTGGTGTTTCAACTGCAATATCCCATATATGTAAAAGATGCATTGTCAATTGATAAATTAACATATTTATATAACTTGGAAAGTATTTGAAAAAGACAGTACACATGTAGTCACATTAATATAATATAAAATAACTAAATAAAATGGGTGATTTTGCTTGCATGCCCATATTTCAAACCATATGCTAAATCAATGTCCCTTTGCGTAACATTGGAATCTCCATTACGATGAGCTTCTCTAACCAATTTAGAGAGTCGTTTCCATGGTAACCTACCGCCATGATGTTGTTTACATATTTCAATCCATACATTCATCTAGTCAAGATTTTTTGCAATGTATAAATGTAGTGCATTCCAATCTTTAGCAACTGAATCAAAAAATCATAATTCACCAATATCAAATATTATTTATAACGTCCATGATAAATATTAATAATTTATGAAAGAACATATATTAATATATTAATGAGTATGATCATATACACAAAAAATGAAAATTTATATGTATTAATATAAATCTCCATAATTATTAATATATTACCTCTTTTTTTTTTCATTCTACCTTTCCCCAATAGGTGCTCTTGATATTCAAATGTTTTGATGGAGTTCACATCCCAAATGTGATCCACTGCATGCACAATTGGCGCTGCTAATTTAGAAAGATACTGACTAATATACACCATGCATGGATATACCATATATCCATCCACCATAGAACCCTTAGGACGTGCTCTTTGTCTAACTAAATCCTTCAATGATTTTAAGTGCCTCTCCACCATCCACATTGACCTTGTGTGTACAGGTCCAAAAATTTCAATCTACTCAACTTGGTGTATGAGGTAGTGTTCTTGTGCATTGAAAAATGTTGGAGGTATATACTTTTTCATTTCACACATTAGCCCAAGAATTTCTATCTTCCAATACTTTATATCATCTTCATGGACTTATTTCAATGAAAACCATCTACATGAGATCATCACACAAGAAAATAACATGTTTCAACATAACATAATATAATATATTACATTACAAGTAAAACACATGTCATTAAGTAGAACAAAAAATTGAAATAACATTTTGCATATAAATCACAACTACTTACCTCATGTATTTTCCAATATCATATATAACTTGTTTTACGTTGTTGTCAAAGTTGTTTGGGAGAGATAGCGGTAGAACATACTGTAACAAAAAAATGAATCGTTATTTGTTTAGACCAAAGTAGAAAAAAAATTAAAATTAAAATATGTATAAGGCCAATATATAAATATGTAAGCAAAATTATTACCTTAATGAAGGTATGCCAATCATGTTTTTTTACCCCCCCAAATTCGCCTTTCTTCATTAAGATATTATTTATGTTTGAAGCAAAACCCGTGGGAAATTTAATTCTTTGAATGACCTCTTTTACATCATTGCTTTGTTTCTCTGTTAATAAGAATGGAAGGTTATTTATGTGTCCATCTCTGTTTGATCATATCACACTTCGCATTGCATGATTGGCTTCTTGAATGTCAGTACAAATTTTGACATTTTTTCTTTATCCCTCCCACCATCTATGATCTGCCATAATGTTTCTGTCACATTCTTCCTAATATGCATTGTATCAAACAAATGAGCTATTTTTAGCTCCTCATAATAGGGAAACCTCATGAATTGAGTGGGATAACATTTCATTCCTCGTGGAATCCCATTATTAATACCTTCATGATGGCGGCCTTCATGAAGCATACAAGAAATCAAAACAATAATTATGAAATATGGTAAAATAAATTCAATGATTAAAATAAAAATTCAAAACATTACATATGTGATACATAACGAAATTGTGTACCTTGACGAATTCTATTATATTCCAACATCCATAGGTGAGGTTTCATTCTTCATGGTTTTAAACTAGCCTCTTCTTTCCCATTGAAAATATGTTTTTCAGTAGTACAATACCTATGGTTATTAGGGAGGAGGTTCCTATACTCATCAAACACCACCTTTCCTAAAAATTTTGAATGACGATACTTCATATTAGGATAAAAAGATGGACATGCAAATTTACCCTTTGTTTGAAGACCTGCAACAGATGGATTAAAGTCAATTATACAAAGAGATTATTTAAAAATTAAACATGCAACAAACTATCTTTAAAAACTTATATAGTATTAAAGAGCAATAGAATGATGCATACCACAAAAATGTGTTAGTCATGGGGCATCATTAATTTTCCATGAAATTATTCCACTGAATTTA
>ML779420.1:898553-911182 GCA_009831015.1 Picea engelmannii
ATCAAATAGTAACACATCATGTCATCTGTCAATCACATCATAATCAAATATAATAGGTCTAATGTCAAAAAGGGTCCAGATCACTTGCGAGCAAGTGTCCTCAAATAATAAGTGGTCTCAGTGCGCCAGAACGGGATGTTACAGATGTAATGGTGCAACTTGCACTACAAATGCAATGAATTATTGTTAAGGAGGAATACATTTATATTTAAGGATCCTATAGGATTACTTACCAAAAGGTTGAAGATCATATTTATAATTACCAATTCACTATTACCCAACATTGAGATGAGCAAAAGTGAATCCTTGTGACAAATCATAAATGTAATACTTTGGAGGGGATGGAAACATGTTTTCCAATATTGGGAAGAGAGGTTTGATTGGGTTGAAATAAAAACAAATATTCTCAATAGATGTCCAATCATTTAGGAAGATGGAGCAAGAAAACTAATGTAGAGTGAGTTTCAATCTAGGCATATCAAAATCTAGAATGTCCTAGACATCATTTGATGGGGAAAAACAAGGGATGGAAAATTCAAATCAAGGAAGCATACATATATAAAGACGATATATAAAGAAAAGAAATAGGTCTGCAGAAAGATCCTGAATCTAGATATATGGAGAAACATTTATACTTCTCTATGGTTGGTCACCAAAAAAAGAAGATTTACCTTTGACATACATTTGTGAAGAGGATTTATGGGACCCTCAATATGTATGATATGTAGAGTAGATGAGGAGATAATAGACAACCTCTTTTCCATTTGCAGAGAAACTCAAATCCTTCACAATTTAGGAGCCACATTGTTTATTCAAATAGTGATACAGAGGATATTATCAAGACTCTAGAAATATGACAACTCAATCCCTATCGAAACCTCACCCTAAAAAATGTTTGGAACATTGTCCTAGGATTTATCCTATGGAACCTCTTGAAGGAAAGAAATAGAATAATTTTTAAACACAAGAAACAATCAATGATGGTGGTTTTGGAAACAATTTGTTCCAATATTAGGGAATCAGTTGCAACAACAACCTATATAGAAGGGGTTTGGGATCCCTATGGGGATGTGATGCATGAGCATATTTGGTTCTAGGAAATATGCATCACCCAAAAACATTTCAATTCTCTACAAGTTATTTTAGGAAAAATAAGGATGGTTGCAACTCTACTCGGCAACTTGTGTTGTTACTCCTTGTTATAATTAACAATTCTACAACTCACTACAACTCTAATGTTGCAACTCCACACTACAATATTTTTTTTGCAACTCACTGCAACTCTTATGTTGCAACTCCACGCTATAGTATTGGTGCTGCAACTCACTGCAACTCCTATGTTGCAACTCCACGCTACGAGATTTGTGTTGGAATTCTGATGCTACTACTCAACATGATTATTCCAAATTCAGTCCATGTAGCTCATGAATATTAAGATCTAAGTGGAAATCATTGGTGAAGGAAGATAAAACGAAACTAAATTGGAAAATGGTTGGGAAACAAAAAATCATGACTATTCATCTTCCTAAAGGGAAGGGAAAAAAATCAACTAAAAGAAACAACATAAAAAGAGGAGGAAGAAATACGTCGGGGTTCATTCAAGATAGAAGAAAGGAATGTTTCTCTTAGGTCAATTTGAAGTGACTGAGACAACCACCAAGAACAAGATCGAGAAAAGACAATGTAATATGCAGAAGAAAAACACAATAAATTATTTCTAGTATGGTGAGAAAAGATGTATTTCTAGATTACATTGTAATGAGGGGCGTTCTAAAATCAATAATAAAAGAAAGGATTCATAGCATGTTTGTGTTCTTGTGGCTGTAATTAAATTCTACTATTTTAGTCTTAACAACAGTAAATTAATTATCTATTGCATGTTTGAATATGATTTCCATTGTGCATTATGAAAGGAGAGCATATTCCTATAGGTGTTAGAATTTCCACAGGTCCGTGAACTCCATCAAGATGAAAATAAAATGTTCAATTCTTGGAAACTAGATTCTCTCCAAGGACATCATTCTTTTCCCAAAAGACTATCTAGGGTAAAATTGAAAGAGACTTAGGACCCATCACTAGAGTCACATATCAAGTTTCATTTGGATGGATATTCATACTATATTTTCCATTAGGTGGGGTAATAATTCCAACAATGGGGAAGAGGTGATGGTGTTGATCGTAGGTTTGTAAATATCTAAAGAACAAGGAATTTGTAACTTGATCGTCGAAGGGGACACACTTCTTCTCATCTCAAACTTACATCATCACTTCTTCTCTTCTTTTGCCCATCTCAACTTTACATCGCTTAAATCATTTGTCCAATGGGTTTTACATGAGGGTTAAAATGAATATTGTTTTGATAAATCTAACAAGAAGGTTGATGATTTAAAATGGACATGTATAAAATCCTTTCCAAATACACTAGCAATCCACCTGAAGAGTTTTGACTTGTATTATGAGACCATGCAAAGAGTGAAGTTGAAGGACTGATTTGAGTTCCCAATCCACTTGGATATGAAACCATTTACTATAGAAGGTATTGATTTACAAGAGAGTGATGAAATTATGGAAATTAGTGATTCAAAAAGTTTGGGTAATGGTTGTTTGGTCGAGACATTAATTGTGTTTGCAAGGTCAGTCTCTTTCATGTGGGAATCATGTGGCTCATGGTGGTTCCCTTCCTCAATAACAAGTTAAAACAAAATTTTCTCATGGAAAGAGAGAAAGAACGAAATACAAATATAATAGAGAAATAAAGAACTACAAGAATCATTGATTTTTGGGAAATCAAGTCTCAGCAAACAAATGTTTTACCGATTTGGACGCCATTTTTCATTTAGGTGGGATCCTGATCTATCTCTATCTTGTTGTTTCTCCTGTTGATCTATCTATGTATCTCCTTGGTGGGGTGAATTTGTCTCTTGTCCGCTTGGTTTAGCGTTCCCGCTGGTGTCGAGGGTTTGTTGTCAGGGGTCTCGGTCACGGGTCTCTTAATGATCTCTGCACGCTGTTGTCGAGGGTTTTCTATCAAGGGTCTCTATCACGGGGTCTCTTACAGGTCACTGTGGGTTGATTGTTTAAATGAATATGTTATAATGTATTCATAGTTATATATGTTATATAACATATATAATAAAATATATGTTATATAACATATATAATAAAATATATGTTATATAACATATAGGTTATATAAGTTTCATAACATATATAATGAGTTGTGTTGTAGGATTTTTAGTTTTGTGGGATTCAACATTTTATGTGATGGGTGATGTGATAAAAATGAGTTGCATACCAGGTCCACTCAAATATTGGCCTTGGGCCATTTGGAGGGTTGTTCGGTTCTTGAATTGTTATCATGTCACTCATTAACACATGAGAGGTAAGTGTAGAAAATTTCATATTAGGAGGAACTTTGAAAGAGAACTCTTCTCCACTCGTTGTGGAGTTTGGGTGATCGTTGTGGCTCCCTTCCAGGGATTTTCATCTGTATGCCTTGGGAAAATTCTTGGTAACACACAGGTTGTGTTGAAGGCTCTTCGATTTTGTTGGATTCAACATTTCGTGCAATGGGTGATGTGATAACACATGATTTGTGTTGCAGGCTCTTCATTTTTGTGGGATTAGACATTTCCTGTGATGGGTGATATGATAAAAATGAGTTTCGTACCATTTCCACTCAAATATTGTCCTTGGGCCATTTGGAGGGTTGGTCGGTTCTCGTCTCATTATCATGTCATTTGTTAACACATGAGTGGTAAGTCTAGCAAAGCTCATATTGGGAGGAAATTTGAAAGAGAAATATTCTCCACTTGTTGTGGAGTTTGGGTGATCATTGTGGCTCCCTTATGTGGATTTTCATTTGTAGTCCTCGAGGAAATTCTTGGTAACACAAGAATTGTGTTGTAGGCTCTTCATTTTTGTGTGATTCGACATTTCGTGCGATTGGTGATGTGATAAAAAGGAGTTTCATACCAATTCCATTCAAATATTGTCTTTGGGACATTTCGAGGGTTGGGTGGTTCTCATATTGTTATCATGTTTCTCATTAACACATGAGTGGTAAGTGTAGAGAAACTTATCCTAGGAGGAAATTTGAAAGAGAACTCTTCTAGTCCACTCCCGTGGAGTTTGGGTGATCGTTGTGGCTCTCTTTTAGGGATTTGTATTTAGATTTAAAATGGCCTAAGGACATAAGGAGTGGGTAGTGAGACCTACACATATAGGATGGTCATAAATCTACCATTTTGAGTTAGATAAATAAGTAGTACTCATAAGGATTTAGGTCAATTAGAATTAAATACACCTTAACTTTAAAAGTAAACTATACTTATTAGGACAAGGTGGAGAGAATCCCAGGTATGTAGCCTATCCCAGGATGTCTAAATAAGAATTTATATGATAGTGGCTTATTAATCACAAAGAAGGAATTTATAGTGTAAGTTCCTTTATTCACGATCCAATCAATAAATCTAAGCAATGATATTTACTTGCTTGTCCACATTGAAGAAGGAGAAAGTCGATAAGGATTCATAGTCAGTGTAGAGGCACTTGAAGTCCAATTACTCTAGCTATGAATCTTATCTCACCAATTCAAGTCAATATATCTTATCTAAGTATCGATCAAAATTCAGAATGTCATTTGGTTCACTTATGAATCCTTCCTATCGCGAGTTTCTCTTCTTTATGTTTCTTCCTAATATGAACACTGATGTTGGTCTACTTATAAAGTCTCTCTTTACAATCAAGTTTTTTATATTTATGAGTTTTACCATTGTTTTTCAACCTCTAAAGTCAATTTTTCCTTCTTTACAAGTTTTAAAATGTTGGTGTCCCTCTAAAGTTGAGTTTTCATGGGGTCAAATTAAGTGAAAAACAAATAATTCATTGATTATTATTGAGGTGGCATGCACATGGCATACATGTTATGCTTGACCGGTCTATCCTTTTCAAATCCACTTGGTCATTATTTTGAGGTTCATGGTAATTGTAACTTATAGACATGGCGAGATGATAAATTTTAGACATGATAAAAAATGATAAAGAGTATAGGTGTTAGCAATATAATTTAGAGAAGACTATAGATGATGATTAAATTTATGAAAAGGTACTTCATATTTCTCTAAAACATTAGTAGGATAGATCCTTTAGTATTGATTTAATTAAACAAATGTCAATGTGTTTGACCCCTAGGGCACAACAACTTCCTTAAACTTGGAAGAAAGTTTATGTGACGAAAATATGTGTGTGTGTGTGTGTGTGTGTGTGTATAAGAGTAATAATTAATCCTTAAGGATTGAAAATATTACCTTAGTGAAGGATGCATGGAGATGTGGAATCATTACTTTATGTGCAAAACTACAATAGTTTGAGATGATTCTTAATAAGAGTGTTGAATGATGGACATAAGGTATGAATATATTTGTAATGTATGAGATTCACAGTTAATTGATACTCATAGATTCCTAACCAATAGGAGCTGCATTTTGCAGTTCACTCTATGTTTCATTCGTACTTTACCCCTTGATGATGATACAATATTATCAAGAACTTCTATAATGTGATGTACCACCTTCATGGATTTCTCATCACCTTAGCCTAGAGGTGGGACCTCTTTAGGATGATTAAATCTTATGTGGTATCTTTATGTGCCTTCTTTCCCCCAGTATCTAGCCCTTGGTCACTAGTTTGGTTCACTTTTACCCACACATGTCATTTTATCATTGAATGCATCTACTATAACCATGTCAAAATTCAGTGCATACAATCAAAAACTAAAAAAGTTTCAATGTTGGCCCCATTCACAGGTCACTCTGTGCAAGGTCAAATGAAGTGGAAAACAAATAATTCATTGATTATTGTTGAGGTGCCATGCACATGGAATACATTTTATGCTCGTCCGATCTATCTTTCACCCATCCACTTGGTCATTATTTTGAGGTTAAAATACATGCCCTAGGAAACCATTATCGTTGCAACAACATAATTTAATAGGTTGTACATTTTCCATTTATTTAAGTCTAGCTCTGTTGGAAGCCAAATATGATTTCTTGATATTTGATACAATCAAAAGAGATTACACTTTTTTAAAGATGCCATCACCTTGAATTTGTAGACATCCTTCAAAGTTTGGAAATGATTGTTGGTTTGAAGCCTACCTTATTTTTACTATTTTCATTTTCGTTTGTTTTATTTTTAATTCATGACTGTAAGCATGAATTAAACATAAAACTTAGCTTGGTGTTATGATTTTTTGTGTGCCTTAGAATTTTTTTTTTTAAAAGGTCACCCATATTTAATTGAAATCCAAATCTAATGGTTGAGTGATCTATTCTTGATGTTTTGGTTTTGATATGGTCGTTATATGGTTTGATAGTTTTTTTTTCAATTTGTGAATAGATTTTGATGTTTTGATAGTCCTCTCGTGAATTCAATGGTCATACCAATAGTCATACAAATTAATACATACATGTTGTATTCTCATCCTCACCTCACCTTGTTGGCTTAATAGATTAATGAGCCATTCATTACATGCATAGGGTTTCAGTACTCTGTAGTTTTCGCTTTGATCACAAGGGATGGTAAGGATTACAATCAAACCCCTGTTTTTCACTCCCACTATCTGAGTTATGATAACACACAAGCTATGTTATTGTTGTGTCTCCACTCTCCATTCAGAATTGTTCCTGCTACTCCCACGATTCAAACCTAAAAATATCCAGAGTAATCCATGCTGCATTCTGGTTACATTTGTCATGGCACCTATGATGTGAATCCAACCAAATGAGTCTGAGTTATTTTTTGTTTTAAAAACCCGTAATTTCTTACCTGAGACACGTTTTTTGTGGGAAGGTTTCTGAGAAAATAGTTATGAATCTGCCCAGCCGTTTAAAACTCATTTAAGAAATTAGGTCATTTAGCTTCCATGTGGGCAAATTATTTAGAAATGAATCCATTTCAAAGGTATGTTTCATTTTTTGAATACCATTTTCTTAGAAAATTTGTTTCACCTGAGTTTTTCTTTTTCCCCTTTCCTCTTTGTGGGTTTGAAGATATGCATAAAATGACTAAATTCTATCATAGACAGAAGATAAACCCTACTATCAAAGAGTTGTGTGATGATACACACGATTACTATCTCTTCGTTGAACCAAAATTTGTTCCTTTGCAAACTCCCATGGATAAGGAACCATGATGCATTTATTTCACCCAGAATAACATTGGAACAGGTAATGGATGTGTGGAAAGAAAGGTTTTCCCCTACCCTTTCTTCTGAGCATAATCAGGGCCATATTAACAAACCTACTGTCAAGAAATTTAAAAAAAAAATGAGAAAGATGGTAACTTAGATTTGAGATTTATAAATAATAGAACTAAGCATCCTAATAATACAATCATTATAAAACTAAAAAAAATCCACCATCATAAATTTAGATTGGTCAAATTGTTGAAATAGTTAATAGTTGTTTATTTTTTTTGGATTTGATTCTGATTGAGAAAAAATAAAATAAACAGATTTTTACTATTTTAGACTAGCTACAGAAACCTGTAACTGGCTACAGAATCATGTACCTTATCTTTTTCTAAAAATCATTTTGAATTATTATCTAAAATCAAGTCTCTTTTAATAAAAAAATAGTTATTAGTAATTGTTTGTTCTAATTTATCGAATTGTTGTTGCTTTTCTCAGGAATTGGGAGATGTTGTTGTTGATTATTTGGATATAATATTTTCAATTATAATGATTAGTAGTGTCTCTTCCCTTATGTCTTAGAAAAACTTTGATCTATCTTTGATTAAAACCAACTCTATTATAAGTGGCCCCCAACCCACTATTTTTGTAGTATTTTTGATTTTATGAGATCCTACTCTATCTCGTGAGATAGGAGAATGTGATCTCAGGTCACTTTAAATACTGTTCATTTTTTTCAGTAAAAGGGATCTTTGGTTGGAACAGGTTATAGGCATGTAATCCTCAGAACTATATGGAAAAGCAGTTTGCATTTTGGCTTTAGACTGATGTGACATTGTTCCATCTATGTTTTACCTTTTATATTATGGGATATTGATATGTTACACAACTTTAGCCTCTTTAGCATATGATATTTCATTTTACTGAATG
This sequence comes from Picea engelmannii, assembly GCA_009831015.1. Lineage (NCBI taxonomy): Eukaryota > Viridiplantae > Streptophyta > Pinopsida > Pinales > Pinaceae > Picea > Picea engelmannii. Next base: position 906,676 of record ML779420.1, read on the forward strand.
ATTTAAATTTTTTTCTATAACTTGTTGTTTCACATATTATCACTATGATCATTATATCAAGTTTAATATCATGATTTACGTTTGATGTTTAGTTGATTGATAAAATGAATGCTTTACATTAAGATTTATGTTATTGTAATCATTCATAATTATAATATCATTGTACATACATGTCTACTATTCTGTTCTTATATCCTAGCTGTCAATAAACACCTAGAGTTTATTCGGGAGGCATTAGTACAAGACTTTCATAGATTTATCTCATAGGTGAGACAGCTGGAGTTTTGGATGTCACAGAGACATAGACACAATATGAAACAAATCTGAGGTTAGCTTTATTTCCATTTATTTTTTGTTATTTTATTTATTAGCGAAACATGATAGTTTTAGATTGTCTTTGACCATCACTCTATCCTTGTTTCAAATCATGTTTTATTTATGGTTCTTAGATACGTGATTATAAAACAAAAAATATAAAAACATGTTCTTTCTTTATCTTCTTTCGAAAACAATTACTAGACATTGATTTTGTAAGGCATTTACTAAAACTTGCAACTTATAATTACTCTGTTCATAATGACATGTTCATATTTATGTTTATGTTTAAAACATTTGTAAATAATTAGATTAATGTATATGTATTATTATAGTTTTTAGCATTAAGTGGTTTATTTATTTTCTTTGTTTTAGGACCCTATTTGGCTAACAGAGCCATTAAACCTGTCAGAATAGATTACACCAAACAACTTGGGTTATTTAGACAACCTGGGTCCAGATCTATTCTTCCCATTGACGGTGTGTCACTTACACCCTTCAACAAATGACGCTAGAAGGAGGGCCGAGGTCAATTTAATGATTAAATGTTTCACCCCTCAGCCTTTCATAATTCCATATTTATAAATCCTTCTTCTGTGTCATCTTATAATGCACTACAAGGCAGATTAGATGACAAGCTAACTATTTGGAGTCAATTTCTTCAAATTATTATTTTTTCATGGCTCCTGCCCAAATCACTGTGTTGGAACATGATTTCAATGTCTTATTACCAGTTATTCCCAATAAGACAACTAATCTCTTTTCATAACTCAACTTTGATGGTGAAGGGAACACATCTGCAGTAGACCATATTTCTAAATTTATTTATAAATGTTTAAGACATAATATCATTGATCCTAATGTTACATGTAGATTGTTCGCTCTCACTTTCCGAGGTCAGGTTAGATATTGGTTTGAATCTTTTCCAGCTAATTCGATTCATTCTTTGTCTAAGTTTGTAATTGAGTTTTTATCATATTTTAACAATTATGATTATGATGAATTAAGTGAATCAATAAGTTGCTTAAGGAAAGAAAATGGTGAATCATTCAATGATTTTGCAATTAGGTTCATACATGTTTCTACTAGATTTCCTTTGAAATAAATGCCGCTTATTAATGAATGGTTTGAATATCTCGTTTCTCTCTCAAAAAAGCAAGATCAATTAATTGTTAACCAATTTTAATTGAGCACTAACACTCAATCTCAAGATGGTTCAAATTTTGATGTTGATCTTGAAGATTTTGAAGCACCACAATTTTTGTCAACTTCTTTCATTTTGGAAAATCATGAACAACATCATCTTTTAAAAAATGAAATCATCACCTCTAATCATTCTTTGTCAACGATGTCTCCTCCCGTCGAAGAAGAAACCTTGATTTTAAAATATGATAGTTGTCACACTCTCATAGATTTTATAACAGTTTCTAAAGTAAAGGAGGTCGAATGTAAAGTGGACGATAAAACTCCCCCTAATTTAGTTGAACAGATCCATGATCAATCAGTAAGAGACAAAATCATTAGGCAGACTATTAATCAACCTTCTATCTCTAGTGATTTGCTCTCAAAATTTCCCTTACACAATAGACCAAATTGTCTCTTATAAATTGTCTCGTATTCTTTAAAAGACAATACAACAGAGGTTGATCAATTTATACAAGGAGAGAGAACAAAACCAGATTTTGAAATGCATATACCTAACATTTTAAGAGATGCATTTCATCTCCTCAATTCTTCTTCATATTATTCCTTGTACACTGATATTTTTGATCCCGATGTTGTGCAATTATGTGTTCCATATTACCTTGGAGAGAACTCAACATTATATAATCAGGTACAAATTAATATAATAGAAGATAAAGAGGAAAATAATTCTTCCCATGAGCATATTAATTTTTATTCTCATCAATTATCCATGGGTAAATCAAGAAATGATTTGAAAGAGTCTCAAATTGCATCTTCCATTGATCCATGTCATTTTGTGATTAAAAAAGGATCTAAATTTTTCCATGATCAATTATTTGAGGTTGAAAAGTATAATCGACCAAATATTATTACCAATGATGATTATTCAAAAATGTTGTTCATTCCATTTAGTTCACCTCAAATAATTAATCTTGAAATATCTAAGCTCAATGAAAAGTTTCAAGAGAATGAGACACTTCTTTTTCGATCGAGAATCATGATAAGTTCTCGCCATCTTGATCTGACCTTTTTACAAGATTCTTTCCTTGATAGTCTAATACTTTATTCTCATCACAAATATTTGTCGTATGTGAATTCTTTCAAAGAATCTCATGTTAGTAATTGCATGCATTATGATAGGATTGTAGATTGGTTGGAGTATTCATATTTCAAAAAGTTTCTAGGGAATGGTACGATTATCTTCACTTTATTTAGAGATCAAGGAGGTAACTTTGATACACTCATTTTATATCCTTTAGATGGAGAAAATATGGAACTAAAGGAAAATATTCCGGAGGAGGAGGCACTTTGGTCTAGTCCAATCGTTATGTCAGGTCCCCATAATTCTCACAAGCTTCACAATCTCATTTTTTCATATTTTTGTGACCCATATAATGACAAAATGGTAGAATGGCTGGAAGCTTTATACAAAAATAATGTTCAAGGGAATGGTAAGATCATGCTTGATTTGTTTTTAAATGATGATGATAAAGGTAAGTATGATATATTTTTGTCATTTTTCGATATACTACCATTCTTGTTAGTAATATTTAATTTTTTTTCCATTGCAGGATTGGATTTACTCCGATGGCTACATTTTTTTTTTTTTTCAATAAAAAAAGGGGGAGCCTGCTATAATATATTACCAAAAAATTGTATCAAAGTGTACATAGTCAAAGGTCTGAATCATCCAAAATGCTGTCGGAAACCGGAAACCAGCATAGAAACAGGGTATAAACAGCTATACGCTATTGGCACCTGTCCTGCCCGGAGGAAACCAGGACAGGTGCCCAAAGTCTGAGAAAACGTAGCATAAAACAGTAGTATAAAACTAAAATCCATAAAACATGAGAAGCCTAGGACCTTGGTGACCTGTCATCTTCATTTGTCTTCCACATGGAGCCAGCCGGGATGGAAAAATATTGTGCGCAAAGGGGACACTTCCGCCGAGCTGGAGCGTCAGAGTAGGCATCGAGAAACACGTCCAAGCGTTGGCCCATGATGTATGTCCGATGCTCCAGGTCAGCCATGTGGCCTCGGAGCTCAAACACCAAGGACAGGTGCTCCTCACGGAGGATCAGGCCATGCATGCCACCACCTCCCTCGTCGGGCAAACTTCACCACGCTTCATTCTGCCCACCACCTCGACCTTCCTTTGCCGTCGCGCCTCCAGCATCGAACTCAACCTCGAATTCCGGCCAGGGGACCTCTTCCACAATGTAGCCTGGTATGTCGGCTTCCACTCCCGAATTGAGTTTGCAGTCCTCACTGCCAAACCTCCCTAAGTCGCTCTTCATCTCCATTGGCGGCAGGTCCTCCAGAGTCAGGTCCTCTTCGACAATGCAAGCCGGGTACAATTGCTCAGTGCCACCCTCCAGCGTGGCTGTATCCATGCTGCTGCAACCCATTTCTTCCTCGGCGATGGTGGAGAGCAAGGCTCGCTCCTCGGCTCGAGCCTTCTTCCTCAGCAGAGAAGTAGACACGACAATAGCCCGTTCAAGATCTTCTCTTCGCTGTCGCTGCTCCTTGCGGGCGTACCAAGCAGCCCCACGGTGAGGCGTTCCTCGTTTCCTCAGCATGCTGCTGAGCGCAGTCCAGAAAATACACACAGACTGGGGCGAGGGAAGAGGCGAATTGAAAGCAGAGGCATGCGCATCAGCTATCCAGAGCCTCCAGACGCATAGCAGAGCCGAGACCGGAGCAAGAAAAAACTCATAATCCAATTGCCAATTCCCATTACCACCTTTAACAGCGCGCTTGCTTGACTCGTAAATACTCGCTCGAGGGAGGAGTCCTCCCATTGTAGAACTGGTGTTAATGCAGTCCTCCATCCGTAATGCGGGTGATGTGGTTGCCAGGCCCAGCATTTAAACCTTGGCTGAGTGCGGGGACAGTTGGCACTCCTTCGCCACTTGTCACCCCATACGGGTCCTGAGAGTCTCTGCCAGCAAGGTCTCTGCACTGGTGAGAGAGTTCGGTCTCTGTAGATACATTGGCTTGCCAGTAG
>ML779420.1:931832-957078 GCA_009831015.1 Picea engelmannii
CCCCTTAGAATCATCGTGAGCGACTGTCGCAGTCTGCCCTCACGGCATCGTGGATCCCCTCGAACTAGGTAATCGTTAACCTACAGTTCGAGCCACGGCGGGAGTGCTAGTAGGCTGTGGCAGGGCTGCTGTCCACACCTCTCCTTCAAACTCTCTGGATCTCGTGTGTGGCCCCTTTACTCCATATGTGAGCACGGTCGACAAGCTATCGTCAGCCTGCATCATCAACCATCATGTCATATCATGTCAAACAACATATCATATAATCAATAGTATATCATCAACGAAACAATATCATCATAAATGAAAACAACTCAAATACCCCACTCCCTGACTCAATCCAAAGTCCAAGGGAGTTCCACAAAATGCCTCTGCATCCTCCAGGTCTGACACCCTGCACACTCAAAGAGACTGAGTCAGCAGCACCTGTCTACACCAAGGTAGTAAAAACATCCTGTCATATAACTCTATGCTTCATGATGAAAGAAAAGTTTTATCATCATATAAATCCAGATCAATTGCGAGCAAGTGTCCTCAAATAATAAGTTTGGTAAGTGCGTCAGAGCGGGATGTTACACAATATTTTGATTTGTTTAGTAGTTAGGGTAGGTTTTCTTTTAGCTTTATTTCTCACTGTTTATCTTTGTAATAATGCAGTCATGAACACAAGTGGGTGCACCAAGAGAACCATAATATGAATTTTGTCAGGGAAGACCATTTTGACCCTTTTCTCTCAGCTTTTCATTGAACATTTCGTTTCAAAAATGCAATATCATCATGAAATTTTTTACATGAAATGTAAAGAGATAAGTAAATCTGAGTTGTAAATTCAACCCTAACCCAAGGTGCCACGAGTAGGACTGCACTCATATTAATGAGGATTCTTCTATTTTCTTTTAGGCTCTCAAAAAATATTTCAGCTGATGATTCTTGTTCTATCCTTTTGTAAATATTTATGATTTTTTTTATTTTTCTGTTTTTATTTTGGTTCTTTTCATTTTGTTTGATTATTTTGACTTGTTTTCTAAATAATTATGTCTGAGTTACCATTTCATTTATGGAAGGGAAATCATAATTTTTATCCATGAGAAGCAGTTGACAACTCTTCAAAGCACCAGTGTTGTAAATGTTAAAACTCAGATCAACAGAAGTAAATTTCTATTCAAAACAGTGTTCCTGGTTTCTTTTTCAAATTGCGAGAAGACAAAATTATCATTAAACTCTTAATGTTGTCCTTGTTTTAAGGAAAACAACTCAATTATACCTTCCTTTCCTTGACATGGTTTCTTAATAGAAATATAAGTGTTCAGATCATGATGAAGGTCATCAAACGAGAAAATAAGTTGTAAAAGATCAAGTTTTGTTTTCAAAATCTGAGATTTTCAGCATCACCCTGCTATCTTGAAATACCATAAAGTTTCTATAAATTTGTAAACAAATTCTAGAGAGTTCAAAGCGTTGCAAGGTGTGGGAAGTGTTTGTAAACCTGTTGAGATACTGAACAGGTCTTCTGGTAGTGAGTAAATGCATGCATGATGCCAAGGTAACTTCGTCAAGGTACTGAAAAGGCCTGCTAGCAGTGAAGCAATGTCAGGTTCAAGAAAATTATCAGGTATATCTTTTTGGAATTGATCAAAAGTAAATACATTCTTTATCATTGATGGATGACTCTTGGATGGGATATAGGTGTTAGAGTGGGTTAAAAGACATCCTCATCAAGGCTATGGACACCAGCTGGCAGCAGTGGCCCTGTCAACAGTATCAGAGTCGGTTGCCTAAACATCGTTTTTCTCGTAATCGAAACCTGATACCATATTGCATTTTTGACATAAATACATCTGATGCTAGACTATGCTATTTTATGAGTTTTTATCAGAATGCTTGACTTGTTGTCAACTGTTTCTTAAAATTTCATTTTTTCTGGTTCATCCTAACTTGAATTTTTTGGTGATGCAGAGATATCTGCTTCACCCAGTATGTCGCCATTGTTGGCACCCAAATATGATTTCTTGATATTTGATACAATTGAAAGAGATTACACTTTTTTTAAGCTGCCATCACCTCGAATCTGTAGACATCCTTCTGAGTTTGGAAATGATTGTTGGTTTGAAGCCTACCTCATTTTTACTGTTTTCATTTTCATTTGTTTTATTTTTAATTCATGACTATAAGCATGAATTAAACATAAAACTTAGCTTGGTGTTATAATTTTTGGCGTGCCTTAGAAACATTTTTTTTAAAAGGTCACCCATATTTAATTGAAATCCAAATCTAATGGTTGAGTGATCTATTCTCGATGTTTTGGTTTTGATATGGTCATTATATGGTTTGATAGTTTATTTTCGATTTATGAAGAGATTTTGATGTTTTGATAGTCCTCTCGCGAATTCAATGGTCGTACCAATAGTCATACAAATGAATACATACATGTTGTACTCTTGTCCTCACCTCACCTTGTTGGCTTAATAGATTAAAGATCCATTCATTACATGCATAGGGTTTCGGTACTCTGTAGTTTTGGATTTCATCACAAGGGATGGTAAGGATTACAATCAAACCCCTGTTTTTCACTCCCACTATCCGAGTTATGATAACACATAGGCTATGTTATTTTTGTGTCTCCACTCTCCATTCGGACTTGTTCCTGTAGCTCCCACGATTCAAACCTAAAACTATCCAGAGTAATCCCTGTTGCATTCTGGTTACATTTGTCATGGCACCTGTGATGTGAATCCAACCAAATGAGTCTGAGTTCTTTTTTGTTTTAAAAACTCGTAATTTCTTACCTGAGACACATTTTTGTGGGAAGTTTTATGAGAAAATGGTTATGAATTTGCCCATGCCATTTAAAACCCATTTTGGAAATTGGGTCATTTACCTTCTACGTGGGAAAATTATTCAGAATTAAATCCATTTCATAGGTATGTTTCATTTTTTGGATAGCATTTTCTCAGAAAAATTGTTTTGCCTGAGTTTTTCTTTTTCCCCTTTCCTCTTTGTGGGTTTGAAGATATGCAAAAAATGACCAAATTCTATCATAGACATAATCTAAACACTTCTATTAAAGAGTTTCATGATTATCCACACGATTACTATCTATTCGCTGAAACAAACTTTGTTCCTTTGCAAACCCCCATGGTTAAGGAACCACGATGCATTTGTTTCATCCAGAATAACGTTGGAATAGGTGATGGACGTGTGGAAAGAAATGTTTTCCCCTACCCTTTCTTCTGAGCATTATCAAGGTCATATTAACAAACCTACTGTCAAGAAATTTAAAAAAAAATGAGAAAGAGGGTAACTTAGATTCGAGATTTATAAGTAATAGAACTAAGGAACCTAATAATATGATCATTAGAAAACTAAACAAATTCCTCCATCATAAATTCAGATTGGTCAAATTGCTTAAATAGTTAATAGTTGTTTAGTTTTTTTGGATTTGATTCTGATTGAAAAAAAAATATAAACATATTTTTACTTTTGATTTTTACTGTTTTAGACTAGCTACAGAATCCTGTACCTTATCTTTTTTCTAAAAATCAGTTTGAATTATTATCTAAAATCAAGTCTCTTTTAATAAAAAATTAGTTATTAGTAATTGTTTGTTATAATTTATGGAATTGTTGTTGCTTTTCTCAGGAATTGGGAGATGTTGCTGCTAATTATTTGGAGTTAATATTTTCAATTATAATGATTACTAGTGTCTCTTCCCTTATGTCTTAGAAAAACCTTGATTTATCTTTGATTAAAACCAACTCTATTATAAGTGGCTCTCAACCCACTATTTTTGTAGTATTTTTTATTTTATGAGATTCTACTCTATCCTTTGAGATAGGAGAATGTGATCTCAGTTCACTTTAAATACTGTTCATTTTGTAAGTAAAAGGGATCTTTGGTTGGAATAGGTTATATGCATGTAATCCTCAGAACTATATGGACAAGCAGTTCATTTTTTGGCTTTATACCGATGTGACATTGTTCCATCTATGTTTTACCTTTTATATTATGAGATATTGATATGTTACACAACTTTAGCCTCTTTAGCATATGATATTTCATTTTATTGAATTATTTTAAATTTTGTCTATAACTTGTTGTTGCACATATTATCCCTCTGATCATTATATCAATTTTAATATCATGATTTACGTTTGATGTTTAGTTGATTGATAAAATGAATGCCTTACATTAATATTTTTGTTATTGTAATCATTCATAATTATAAGATCATTGTGCATACATGTCTACTATTCTATTCTTATATCCTAGTTGTCAATAAACACACAGAGTTTATTTGGGAGGCATTAGTACAATCCTGTCATAGATTTATCTCATAGGAAAGAGAACTGGAGTTTTGGATTTCACAGATACATAGACAGAGTATGCAACAAATCTCAGGTTAGATTTATTTCCATTTAATTTATGCTATTTTATTTATTAGCGAAACAGGTCAATTTTAGATTGGATTTGACCATCAATCTATCCGTGTTTCAAATCATGTTTTATTTATGGTTCTTAGAAACATGATTATAAAACATAAAATATAAAAACATGTGCTTTCTTTATCTTCTTTCGAAAACAATTACCAGACATTGATTTTGCAAGGCATTTACTAAAACTTGCAACTTATAATTACTCTGTTCATAATGACATGTTCATATTTATCTTTTTGTTGAAAACATTTGTAAATAATTAGATTAAAGTATATGTATTATTATATTTTTTAGCATTAAGTAGTTTATTTCTTTTCATTGTTTTAGGACCCTAGTTGGCTAACAAAGCCATTAAAACCGTCAGAATAGATTACACCAAACAGATTGGGTTATTTAGACAACCCCGTTTCGGATCTATTCTTCTAGTTGACGGTGTGTCACTTATGCCTATCAACAAGATCCAAAATTTTATGTAAGTATTTCCAAAATGTTTCAAGGACAATATGAGAGAAGACAATGGGGGAATTCTTCATCTTATTTTTTTATTCATTGGAAAAGTGTGCCTAAATATACCTTGACAATCCACCTATAAAGTACTATGTCTCCTTTCCCACAACATGATATAATACCTCACAACTAAAGGGTGTTGTAAATACAACATGATGCAAGTGGATTTGATTCCTCTAAAGTTGACACATACTTGAATTTCTCATTCTCCTATCTTCTTTTGCTAAATCAGAACTAGACTAATCTAATCCAATTCCTCTTATAAGAACATGAGCTTAGTTGCTAACATATAAACTATTTCTTCTTTTACTTTCAATTTGATTCTAGAATTAAATATGTAAGTTCTTCTCCTATTAGGCTTGGTGTTCAACTTTATTGCTATTTTCATTTCTCTTAACCCTCCTTTCATTCATTTCATCTCAATGAAATTCATAGGGAATATGTCAACATACTCCCTAAATAATGCTACAATCTCTTCTATTGTCTTTTCCTAGTAGTTATATTATAGATTAGGTTTATCACAAACATACTCATATTATTTTCAATTAACTCATTATATATTGGACCTCGGTAGGGTGTAATGGTATACATGACCCACATGCCATCTACCTTGAATGACATATTTCATTTATTCATATTGTTAATACCATTGTTGTTGAAGGCCCATTCAATTCCCAATAGTGTTGAATAATTATATGTTATCATCTAGGATTTCAGTTGCTTCAAAATATACCATTATTTTGACTTGTACAAAGTTAACTTCAACATCCTCTACCTTATTGATGGGAGAAATATTTTACTAGTTGGAGAGGCTTAGTGTTGGACATGGTGTTATGGTGTTGGCATTGATGCCAAAAAGATTCAATATAGTCATTATTATAAACGGATAATCCAATATGAATCCATACAAGTCACACATGGAAGAATTAATAAGACAAGGATTATGTTCGAACAAAAGTATGTTGTTCATCCTTGAAGATATCGTGATTTTTTTTATAGTGGAACTCTATCTAGTTTTATGCCTATGTCTTTACCATGTACTAGAACAGTGAATACAATATTGACAAAAATATTTTCATCAGATCATTGTGTTAGTGCTATTGTAACAACAACCACTAGTAAACTTCGATATGTGATAGGATTAAAATCTTCCCTCCATCCCATATCTCAAACTATGTTTAGTGTCTACTCCATTAAGTCTTTGTATTCTTTAAAAAGGCAATCATCAACATAGGAACATAAAAAATTACAGAAAAATCATATGAGAGATTGATTAATGTCCATCTATTCATATCGTTATCCCAAAAAAAGTTTGTGTTGAAATATGTTACTAACATCCATTCAATTAAATAAATTGATCAGATAAAGAGGGCACATAGAGGGAACAAAAGTTGTAACATCCCGCTCTGGCGCACTGAGAACACTTATTATTTGAGGACACTTGCTCGCAAGTGATCTGGACCCTTTTTTGATGTTAGACCTTTTATATTGGATTATTATGTGATTGACAGATGACATGATGTGTTACTATTTGATGTAGACGGGTTCTATTGACTCAGTTTTATTGAGTGTGCAGGGTTTTTGACCTTGAGGATGCAGAGGCATCGGTAGATCCCCCTTGGACTCCGGACTGAGTCAGGGAGTGTGCTTTTGGGTTGATATGTTTATTATGATGTTTCATTTGATTTGATGATTTGATGTTGACATTTCTGACATGATTATTGGTGATGCAGGCTGACGATAGCTTGACAACCAGACTCACATATGGAGTAAAGGGGCCACACATTATTGCAGAGAGGTTGAGGGAGAGGGGTGGACAGCATCCCTGCCACCACCTGCTAGCACTCCCGCCATGGCTCGAACTATAGGTTAACGATTACCTAGTTCGAGGGGACCCACGATGCCGTGAGGGACGACTGTGACAGTCGCTCACGATGATTCTAAGGGGCACGCAATAAGGCAGGGGGCCTTATTCCTTAGAACCCTTAGTCTCCTACAAGCTCACCTGACGGAGTGTTGACTCCAGGGGTTATAGAGGTCTACCAATCAGTTCAGTTGGCGAGTGGCACCCTTGGAGCACATGGTGCATCTTGAAGGGCACGTCGCACAAAAGAAACTCAGTTGGAGAGTGGCACCCTTGGAGCACATGGTGCGTCCTGAAGGGCACGTCACCCAAAAGAAATTCCAGAATCAAGTGGCACCCTTGGAGCACGTGGTGTGTCCTGAAGGGCACGTCTCATTATTGTGGAGGAGAGGTCAGCCTAAGAAACCCTAAGTCATCAGCACCTGAATAAAACCTAAAGAAATTCCCTTAACCTATCATCGCCTAGCTCAGAATCTAAACCCTAAGCCTAAGACCTTCTAGAAAAAGGGGGGAGATTTAGTGTGGCCTTAACAAAANAAAAAAAAAAAAAAAAAAAACTCAGACCATTAATCTCTCATTATCCTTGTCTACTTAATTAAACTATCCTCCAGTGCCTTGATCTTCCAATATCCATCTCCTTTTTCTGTCCATTTCACATTACTAAATCACCATCCCTCCCCGTAATTCCTCTTTATTCGTTTCATGTAATACATTTATTTTTCCCCTATACTGGTTTGCCATCACCTTAATCTCTCATTATCCTATATATACATATATATTAATGGTAATTTAAATGATGGATAATGATAAACTACAAAGATGAATGCATGCTTATAATAGAAAAATGAAAATATACATGTGTATATGTATTAAAAACAAATTTCAAACAAATAAAAGTTACACATGTAAAAAAATAAAAAAAAATAAAAGGAAATTATTAATGAGCGCACTTACTCTTTGAGTTTCAAAAAAAATAAATAAAGTAAATAAACAAAATAAAACAAAAAGAAAAATAAGAAAATAAAAAGGAAAAAGGGGGGGGGGGAACCTAAAAAGGAAGAGGATTAGGGTTTGAGAGAGGATAAAAGAAAGGGAGAGGGGAAAAGATAGGGGACTTTTTGAGATTGGTATTGTGATGCTGGAGACTAGAGACTGGACGGATTTTCTTGTAGGAGTTGGGGAGTTCTCAGCAGACTTGAGTGGTAGCTCAGCCTTGGAGGCGAGTTGAGAAGCTAGTAACTCTCTGATTGTGTGTGGCCCCTTTGCGGCTCGGGGGGCTGAGGGGGAAGAAGAGTATCCCTAGCGTTTGGCTGGGAGGTACCGGTGAGTTCATTGCGGTCGGCAAGTGGGAGCACTGATAATAGAAGCAACAGAGAGCATGAGAGTCAATTGCGGCAGACAACAAGGAAAAGGTATGTTCTTGAACTTAGTAAGGTAGAATGCATAGTGATTACTGCTAAGATTGTGATTGTATGGATGTGAATGTCCCTTCCTCGTCCTTAAACTCAGAAGATTCTCGTTTTTACCATCAGTTCAGTTTAGGGTTACTGGTAAATGGTTGGGGTTATGGATATTTCATTTTTTTTTATATACGAGTACAGTTTAGGGCTGGGTAAATTTGTATGGGGTTTAAGGTTAATCGTTTTTGTGTTATATGGCTCAGTTTATGGTAAAAAAAAAAAGAAAATATTTGGTGGGGCGTGTGGTTACTGTTGGGTGCATTGGGCGAGTTCTTGGCAGGGGGTTACGTTTTTTTTCTTTCGTATTGGGCGTTCGTTTTTCAGTGGATTTCATTTTTGGTGCATTGGTTGAGTTTTCCTGGATGAACAGGGTTGAGATTCCTTGCGTTTTTACTGTGATTTATTTGCATTCATATCATACAGTTTTCTGCGTTTTTGTTGGGCGATTAGTCTCTGTTGTTTATTCCTTATGTTATTTTGTTATGTGGTAAGTAATAAGGCAATGATTATCATAGTTCCTGCAGTTTTATTTTTAAGTTATTTGGTTATGCGATAAATAATGCCGAAATGATTATAGTCATTCCTGTTGTTTTATTCTTAAGTTATTTGGTTATGTGATAAATAATGCCGAAATGATTATAGTCATTCCTGTTGCTTTATTCTTAAGTTATTTGGTTATAAATGATGCCGAAATGATTATAGTCACTCTGTTGTTTTATTCTTGTGTTAATTGTTATGTGATAAGTGAGGCTGCAACGATTATAATAGTTCCTGTTATTCTATTCTTGTGCTATGTGTTATGTGCCGAGTAAGGCAGATGTTTCCTGCACCGTTCATATTCTATGGGTTGGGAGGGATTAAGTTTTACAATCCATAGTTACTGATAACCTCATAGAATAGACTTCAATGGAGTTGGTTACTGTCGTTTAATGCCTCTGTGTATAAGGTTCATCCCCAGTTAAGAAAAATATATCTGTACGTTGAGCCCGTTCAGCCCCTGTCCACGTTGAGCCTGGCGATTGAGGTGCAGTTATTCATCGGTGTAACTCGACTTTTGTTGTTGTCGTGGTTTAGGTTCTTTCTCCCTGCGTTGAATCTTTTGATACAGAACTTAACCAAATTTTATTCCGATCCTTCCTGTACTTAAATGCAATACTAGTTCTTTTTAAAGGAATAGATCTGGTCAGGAATAAAACAACGGTCGCCCTGTCTGGTTACTAATTGCCGCTTCCAGCTCATTTTAAATGTCACGACCTTCAAATACCCTTTTAACAGTTGTGTTATGCTGGCAGCAACCTTCATTATTGCCCATCTCGTTGTTGTATTTTTTTTATTTATTTATCAGTTTTGGGGAAGTGCGACTATTGCATAGACCACGTGGAGGCCCTCGTGGGCTCTCCTCTCCAGGACTCCCTGCGATTTCAATTTTATGTTCCTCACCTACTATTTTAAGTTGGCAATAAATTGGGTTGAACAGTCGTTGTTAGCTAGAGTACAATCTTGACCTTCATGGTGCCTTGTTCTTGGAGCAATGGATGTCGGTTTTTTTTGCTGTTTTAATTTGCTGATGGCTCATGTGGTATCGGTGGCTTTCCATCATTGTCGATCCGATGAGCTCTGGATTCATTTTTGTCTTCTGAATGTTTGTGAGGCATTGGTGACTGCACCCCCTTGATGTGTTGTTAGCTTTGGCATTGTCCGTTGTTGCCTCAGCATGCGCATAGTCGGAGTTATATGTCCTGGGATTTGGCCCAAGCAAATAGTCTGGTTTTTTTTTGCTTCCTGTTAGATCCTGGAAGATTTTGTTTTTCTTGATAGACCCTGTCTGATCTTATATTTGATCGGAACTGGAAATGGTAATACCAGCCTCTTGTAAATGATTTTATATTTCTTATAAAATTCAGACAATTTTCTTCCGGGAAAAAAAAAGGCTAGAGTACAAAACCACTTTATAATATGGCAATCAGAAATAACGATCAGATGTAGGTAAACGTTTGGAATCCCGGTGGAATTAAAGGACCTGACTTCCATAAAGAATTATACGACTGCCAGTTAGGGCTTCATTCCTATCAAATTTGATTAGAAAAACAATATTATTTTTATTTCTGTATTGCAACCGGAATTATAAAAGGGGCAACTTTATTTTATTTATTGAAATGTACAGTTTATTATTTAGTCAATTTTGGTTGTATGTAAGAAGCTTACCTTTATCAAATTTGATTTATGAAGTATAATAGGCTTAAAATAATCAGGTTGTGATTGTGTGACACCGACTCATCAGGATAAGCCTGAAATGAATATGGTACTTGCTTATTAATTCTTGGGAATAATTTGTATTGATATTCGGACAAAACCCTAATTGCGGTGGTTTCTAGGGTTGTATATTTATTGTGGGTTAAACATTTTACCTTTTGTTGTAGGGCATATGATTTAGACAATTAGTTGCGTTGATATTTAATTTGTGCTTATTTATATAATGGAATATTTTCTTAATTTGCAATGGAATACTTGTGTAAATTGCAATAAAAATATTTGTTTGTTTTGTGAGGTTAATGAAGAAGACAAATCGAATTATTATGAATTTTAATTATTTTCATTTTTAACGTTTTTATCTTTGTCCTTTTTCAATAATGTACTCCTTAACTATTTGACATTTTAATATGGTTGTCTTTACTTTTTGCCATCTTTAAATAGGTGATGGGATTGTCCATTTGCAACAGGAAGCTACTTGTATACGTGCGGTTACTTATTATGATGACACCTTGTTCCCTTAAATATTGATATGCTAGAGGTGGCATTTTAATTATCTTTATATAGGGCTCCTTTTTAAAATAATGCTATTTAAACCCTTTCATTTTACATATTGTAATTGTATAGCTTGTCAATGGTAAATATAATGGTTTAATTTACTTAATTGCCATGGTAACACTTGTTAAATTACAATAATGATAATTGTTTTAATTTGCCATGCTATGATGTTGATGACTTGAGTTATTAATGTTGTTAATTCACAATGACTTATGCTTGTTAAGGGCAAGGATTGATAATGTTTAAATCGAAACGCTAATGATGAAGCTTAAACTGCAACCCTAGAAATTGCTTAAGAGCAATGGTGATACTTGTTATTTTGCACTAGTATTATTTGTTATAATTTGCCATGTTAACGATGATGGATGAATCGCAATGTCAATAATTGTTTAATTAAAATGTCCGTGATAGTGTTTAACTTGCAAGGTTTTATTCGTTAAATTGAAGGTTAATCTTAAGTTCGAAATTGCAGCACAGTATTGATAGGGTATTCCAATATATGGTAATAAATTGGGAGTGGGTCGTTTTAGAGTCCTCCTGACTTGTGTCTCCTGAAGAGGTCATGATTGTCCTTGATTTGCAGCACTTGGTGGTATTGTATTGCGTAGTCGGTTCGTGTCGGGCGGGAAATAGACACCTCTGGTAGCTTAGTATTCTTGTCTGTGTGTAAATCCATTGGAAGGAATCCAGTGCCGTATCAAGAGTCTCGGGCTGTTTAAAGGCACAGTTCCACTCTTGCGACACCCTCTGAGCCGTATCAGTAGTCTCGGGCTGTTTAAAGGCACAATTTCCACTACTGTGACTCTACCGTTGGATTCTTTCATTCGGTGACAGTATTGTACCTAACCCCTGGTGTCTGTTCTACTTACAGTGGATAGTTGCACGCCTTAGGTCAAGGGGTGTTTATTTCTTGTTGTCACTGTGATATGTCGGGTCGTCTTGATTGTGTTCTTCTTACTTGTGTCTTGTTGGTTCGAGTGGCGACGTAGAGTCGAGGGGGTTGTTTCTTCTACAAGCGCGCATACACTTTAAACAACAAAAAAAAATTTGCACCTGTTTCAGAGTTGTTGTCCTTAACTAGGAGGGTCAGTACAAAAGTGAACGACGATGATTGATCATTGATCGTTGAATAAGAATGGAAGCACAATCAGATGGATCGAAATGATTTCTCATTTGGAATAGCATGACAGATAAGTGTGAAAGGAGGACGTGAAAGTATATTATGAAAAAATTAAATATCCATGTGTTAGCATTATGTGCTATAGCGTTTTGGGTTGGGATTAATTTGGGTCCATCTTGCATTTGAAAATTTTATGTGGATCGTCCACTCAGCAGATGATTAAAATCCAATCGTTGATCTGTTTAAAGTGCCTAGATAAGCCCACACCATCCACTCAACAATTTATTAAGTATGAACCATCGATTTGATAAGCACCTATATAACCACTATATGTGTTCACTCTTGGTCACATGCCAAGGTTATATGGAAACTATAAAGAAGTGATGGGTTAAAGTGAATGGATAGAACCTAGTTATAGGGTATGGTAACTTGATAAATATAATAAGTTTCTTTGGGCTAAAGTATTAAAAACGAATTGTGCCTCATCTATTTAAATATTGGTCACATTTCTTGGTCCTATGGGAAAAGGGTCCACGAGTTCGCACCTACCCATTTTGATACAGAAAATGCACCAGAGAGTTAATTAAAAGCTATAAATATGATCTATTGGAGGAATGGCAATGTAGTGAAAAACATGCGATCAAAATAGAGGAGTTGATCCATGTATGTGATCGATTTATAAGGACTAAAGATATAATCAAAATAAAGACAGGGAAAATAAGGTTTTCAAATTGCAATTATACAATTTGTGATGGTTAATACTCTGCATATTTTATTAAAACAACATTATTTTTACGAAGAGATACATTGATTCAGTTATATTTACAAAGAGACACAATGGTTCAATGTCATACACCTTTTAGAAAAATATGTAAACATAAAAGTATGGTGAAAAGAAAGTGTCTCTGTGAGCTAACTCAGAAGATCAAAATAAAGGCAGATCCCAAGGAATAATTTGACACCTGAAACACACACATGAAGTGAGGGTGGAAGGGAGGAGAAAGGGAGGATTGGAGTCCTCTACAGGTTGAAGTCTAAACAACAGGGAGTTGCAGGTTACTCATGTTGTTTCTTGAAAACAAAGGATTGGAGTCCTATATAGGTTGGGGCCTGATCTAGAGGGAGTTGTAACTTCCTCAAGTTGGTTCTTAAAAACAGGGGATTGGTATCTCATTGAGTTGATGCTCAAAATAAGGGAGATTGGTGTCTCCTATAATTTGTATCTCGTAAAATAAATATAAATTTTATGATTGTTAGAATTAAAATTTTGTGTACCGTACTTGCTTGTTGATCAATTGTTATGGTTAATATTTTTAATAAATAAATAATAGATTAAAATTGTGAAAAAGAAGCAATATTGATTCACCCCCCCTCTCAGTATTTAACAAAATTGCAGCAATTGGTATCATAGAAAGCTTCATTAACCACAATCTAATCACTTGAAGGAATATTATGAGAATTCACAATGGATCAACAAGAAGGAATGTCCTCTGAAAAAGAACCAATGTTCAAATTAGATGACCATGCATTTTGGAGTATAAGGATAAAAAGTTATATAATGTCTCTTGGATGAGATGTTTGGTTATGTGTGGTAAATGGTTACAATACACCACCTATTTCACCTTGATATGTTTCTTTAAAGAAACTCTATAATGGAAATTCAAGGGTTGTTAATGCAATTCTTGGTGGATTAGAAAACTCTATTTTTTTGAAAGTGATGCATTGTAAATCAAAAAACGAAATTTGGGACAAACCTAAAATAATCTATTAAGGAGATTCCAAAGTCAAACAAGAAAAAATTCAAACATACAGAGGAAAATTTGAAGGTATGAAGATGAAAAAGGAATAAAAAATTGCATAATATCTTCAAAGAGTGGATGAAATTGTCAATTCAATCAGAGATTTGGAAGAAGATCTAGAAGACAATTTTTTTGTTCAAAAAGTTCTAATATCATTACAAATGAGATATGATGCCAAGGTATCTACCTTGGAAAATCATGAAAACCTTAATGAACATACAATGGATGAACTTCATGGGATTCTTATAGCCTATGAAATGAGAACATGGAAAGAAAGGCCATCAAAAAGGGAAACAACCTTCAGAATCTCTAAAGAAACAAAGAACCATGAGCATGTTCCAAATGAAAATAAATCAAACATATCAGTTGAATAAGATACTAACTTTATAAAGAAACTCAAGAAAGGGTATGAGAAATACAAAGGGAAGTTACCCCTCAAATGTTTCAATTCAAACATAGCTAGGTATTTTTCCTCCAAATGTCCCTATCCCAAGCAAAAAGATAGTGATGATGAATAATTTTATAACCCTAAATAACTTAGAAAGGTCAAAACTAGAAACAAGAAGAAATTATACAAGAAAAAGAAAAATGTTTACTCCAAAAAGACAATAGTTCATCTGGCATGAGTGAATATGACGAGACATAGATTATATTTATGGGAATACAAACTCAAACTACTACTACTGAGGATAATACTAGAAACTCTAAAGTTTAAGGATAATTATATGTTGCATAAGAACTTATTAGTGCTCTCGAATAACTAAGAAAAATATAAAAGGAAGAACAAGTCATTAAGAGAAAAACTATTAGAATATAAAGAAGAAAAACAATCAAGAGAAAAGGAAGTTTTGAAAGTCATCAAGGAATTAGAACAAATCATTATTGATCTAGAGATTCTACTCAAACAAACTAAAAGAATTGAAGAGGTCATAACTAAACAAATCAATGAAATGCAACAATACGATGAAAAGTTAGAGGCTGGAACTTTTCTTCTGAAAAAGAAAATTGAGAAACAAAATAACCAATAAAGATATGAAAATAGTTCAAAAATCTTGAATGATATTCTTAACAATCAAAGACCATTTATGAATAAGTATGGATTGGGGTATGATCAAAAGAAATTTGATAAAGGCTCAAATACTACAACACAGAAATATGAAAAAAGTCCAAATAGTTATGCTACTTCCCTTCAGAGTTCTTTCAAAAGGGAAGAAAGAAAAATAAAGATTGATTCTAATCAACAAAAATATGCTCTCCTTTCAAAATAAAATGAATGCCGAAGGAATACAATTACAAGAAGAACTCCACCAAAAAGGTATCAACATATTTTTCTTGGATATTGTTTCTCTTTCAATAATTTTGGGCACAAAGAGTTAGATTGTATATCTTATGAAAAGACCAATCATAAAAAGTTCAAAGATATGGTTATAAGAATAAAAAGAATAATAATAATCAAGGAAATAGAAATTATAATTCATTCTCTCAATTACAATATTACAGTGTTGAATGCTACAAATGCAACAATTATGGTCACAAAGCTAGTGACTGTAGAATACCAAAGAATCCCATGAATATTTCCAACACTCAAGAAGAAAATCATAAGAAGACATGGAAGGAAAAACAAATGGAATAGAAGAAAATTGAGTGTAATGTAACCTTATATGCTAAAAATAAAACAAGCCAATGGTATGTTGACAGTGGATCTTCAAAGAATATGAAAGGAGATCAAGAAAAATTCCTCAGTATGAAAAGGAAATAAAAAGGAAGGGTTACATTTGGAGATGATGTCTCTGCCAAGATACTTGGAAAGGGTACAATCAATTTGGGAAATAACAGAGCTAATGTAGGAAATGTGTTGTTAGTTTAAAATTTGAAGCCTAATCTCCTTAGTGTGAGCCAAATAGGTGATCAAGGACACATACTCATATTTGACTCTTAAAAATTTTAAATTAGAAAAGAATGTTCAAGAAAATTAGTGGCTATTGCACCAAGGACACCAAGTGATGTATATATATTAAACATAGAAGAAGAAGAAAAACGATGCATATGTCAAGTAGATGAAAGTTGGCCATGACACAGAAGAATGGGACACATAGGATTTGATAATTTGATAAAATTTAGTAAAAAGGAAGATATGAAAGATATGCCAAAGATTACAAATTCATCAAACTCTGTTTGTAAGCACTCCCAACATGGAAAGAATAAAAAAGTAAGCTTCAAGACAAAAGAATAATGTACATCAAAACCATTAGAACGTTTTAAAACTGACCTATGTGGACCTACCAGAACTAAAAGCATACAAGGTAAAAAATACTTCATCTTATTCATTGATGATTATACAAGAATGACTTGGGTATCCTTTCTCAAAGAAAAATCAGAAGCATTTGAAAAATTTAAAATATTCAAAGCACATGTTGAAAATGAGACTAATATCAAAATCAAGTGCATAAGATCAAATAATGGAGGGGAATTTACATCAAATGAGTTTAATAAATTTTGTGAAACTCATGGAATTAAAAGAAAATTTTCAGCTCCAAAAACTCTTCAATAAAATGGAGTTGTTGAATGGAAAAATAGAACTATTCACGAAGCAGAAAAAACTATCTTAAATGAAGCCAAACTACTAGATATATATTGGAGATAAGCAATGTATACAACTATATACATACTTAACAAAGAACAACTTAGAGTTAACCATGAAAAAACACCATATGAGTTGTGGTTTGGAATACCAACATCATTCAAACACTTCAGAGTCTTTGGGCGCAAATGATATATAAAGAGAGATGCTGGTAAACTAGGAATATTTTCTTCCAGATCGGATGAAGGTATATTTCTTGGTTACTCTTCCAAAAAAAAGGCCAACAGATGTTATAACCTAAGGATGCACAAAATTGTGTAAATTTCAAATGTAAAAGTGGGTGATCTAAAATCAAGAAGAGTCAAATTTCAAGATAATTCAAAATTTGATGAAAGGAGAAGAAATGACGATGACGAAGAAGAAGTTGAAGAAATACAAGAGGATGAATCACAAAGTGGAGAAAAAAAGGAAGAATAAGAATCACCAAGACAAGATTCAAAAGAACAATCAAGGAGAGTACAAAGAAATCATCCCGAAAGTCAAATCAGAGGCAACAAAAGTTGGAGTTGAAACAAGAAGAAAACTAACATATGAATCAGAACAAGCAATACTCTCCATAATAGAACCCAAAACATTTGCAGAGGCCAACAAAGATGAAGAATAGACCAAATACATGAATGAATAACTTGATCAAATAGATAAAAATCAGACTTGGGACCAAGTGTAATTTTAAAAATAAAGTTAATGAAGATGGTCAAGTTTTCAGGAATAAAGAAATATTGGTGTGGAAAGGATATGCTCAAGTAGAAGGGATTGATTTTGAAGAAACATTTTCCTTAGTACCTAGATTAGAAGCTATTGGAATGTTCTTGGTATTTGCATCATTTAAAAACTATAAAATATATCAAATGGATGTCAAATCAACATTCTTAAATGGAAATTTGGAGGTATACATTTATATAGAACAACCTCAAGAATTTATGTTATTAGAAAATCAAGACTATGTTTGTCAATTAAAGAAAGAATTGTATGGTCTCAAACAAGCTCCCAGATCATGGTTTTCAAGACTTGATAATCATCTACAACAAAAATGATAGAAAAGAGGAGATAATGACAACAAACTTTACACTAAAATTGAAAATACGAATATGATTATTGTTGTAGTATATGTGGATGATATCATCTTCGGAAGTAATTTAAACCCTCTAAGAAGGAAATTTGCCACATAAATGTAAAAATAATTTGAAATGTCGATGATTGGTGAACTAACATTCTTCTTGGGGTTACAATTCTCACAATGAGACAAAATATTATTCATATCTCAGACCAAATACATTAAAGAAATGTTGAGGAAATTTCAAATGGAATATTGCAAACATATGATCACACCTATGATTATAGGATGTAAACTAAGAAAATATGATGAATCTCTAAAAGTGGACCAAACCATGTACATATCAATGATTGGTATCCTATTATATGCAACAACAACAACAACATGACCATATATCATGCAAGTTGTAGGATTAGTGGCCAGATTTCAGTCTGCACCTAAAGAGTGTTACTAGGGAAAAACTCTCTATGGCCAAGGGTAAACCACAACAGACATGTATGACTGTAGAAATCAACTCAATTCCAACATATGTTATATGAACTAATGTGAAATATAATAAAGAGGCCTACCTCTATCCAACATTTGATGATGTTCCACCATTGAGAACTTCGACCCAAATCTTTATACCTGCAATAAGTTCTTAACAAACGAGCAGAGCAAGTATATAGTGATGATATAAAGTGGTCAACACATTAGATAGAATAATCCATCAATAAACATTACAAATATGCCCATGGATAATAATCATACATTTGCACTATACCAATAGGACGAGAAAGGAGTATTTCTATTAATAATTGATTAGTTGAAGTGATAACATTACAGACTTTTGTGTTGGCACAGTTTGAAACCAAGAAACCAAGTTCCTTCCAACGGGGCCTCCACCACTTCAATCCTCCACCAAAGGAAAGCTCATAACAGAGAGTCAATGAGGTTCTGTCAACAATAGGGGAAGAGCTTGGGGGTTTAACATTGTGTGCAGACTTGAGGGACAAAGGTATGTAGACTCAATATGAAGTAATTTCTCCAAAGTAACTTTGTTCTCAAAGTTGATTTCTTTCTCTCCTCTTTTCCATAGCTCAAAATTGTGCTTTTATAGCCTTCAGAATGAAACTAAAGGGCTGAGTCAGAACGTTTCCATTAAGTGGAAGGCCAAGGATCAGAGATATTTTGTCGTGACATGGAAACCCAGCCTCATTTTTGTATTTTCTGGCACAAATCCTGATGTACACGGGTTGTAGTGGAGAAGCCAACATATATGCATCTTGCATAGCTGATAGGGAGCATATATGTGGGAAAATGTATATTTTTGGCTCTAGATTCATCAAAAAGGGATGACAAGTCTGCATAGGGAAATGGAAAAAGGGCATTTATGCAAGATATCAATGGTGAGGAAAATCTTTCTATAACAGATGCGCCCTAATGTGTGAGATCAGAGGAGTATTTGCGATGGTCGAAATACATTATAAATAACCCAAAAGTGGAGTGGTATAGAACCGACTGGATGAACCCAATTTCTTATTACATTATGTAATGAATTTTCATACATGGCTGCCAAGAATACAATGTAGATCCATGTGGAAAATATACCAAACAAGTGTTCACGGCCATGAATAGGCAAATACAAATGCAGTTGCATGCCAAAAGTTGTCATAGTCATAAACAAGGCCAGTGAAACCAATCTCAAAATCATTATGAAGATATTTGTATACCATGGAGTACAAATTGATCTCCCATGATCACTAAAGTCAAATAGGTGTTGGTCCCATGAGAAGGAAACGACAGCTTAGGAAAGTTGCAGTCACATAGTGATTTCTACAATTCTTTTACACAATATGCCAAGGTGCAAGTCTACATCATGTGAAAAAAGGAGTTAAGGTCAAACATTATGAGACATTGTTTGATTACAGGTCATTGAGGTATACCGTAAACAAACGCGAGACAACCTACCAATAATGAAAGTAGGTATCAAGGCACCAAATACATTTATACAAGTGCGAATAAAGGAGTTTGTGTCAAACACTTGAGAAATCCATTGATCAGGAGACATTGATGTATTCCCATCTGTTAATGGAGAGAGAGCCTACCACTAATGACTGCAAGCCTTAAGGCACTCCTGAAACTCTAGGTCCCATATCCAGAATAAATGAGCTGAAGTTGATGGAAAGAGACCCGCTGAAAGGAGAGAATTAAGGCATATTTCATGAGTCATCAGGAGGAACAAAGCAAGAGCTTCATGATTTGGTGGATGTTAGACGAAGAACATGTTCATGAACCAATGACCTTGTGAATCTTTTACGTGTGACAAATTCAAGCAGTATACGAAAAAAACCCTTTGAATAGAATCCAATGATGAAAATTGTTGACAAAGGCGAGGAAACCACCAATAAAGATAATGGAAACTAAGACACTACACGAATCCTAAAGTGTGAATAAATGTCTTGCTTTCAAACACAAGGGAAACCACCCAATCAATGACCAATGATGAAGTGTTAATTTTTGGGTTCAAGGTGACCTACCAATGATGAAAGTAGGGCCAGGGTGCATGATAAGACCATAGTATCATGTGATTTTGAGACAAACTGAGGGTATGTCCGACATGCAAAGCCAAGATTTCTAAGGATTGGTCAACACAGATTGATAGACTTCCTTTGAACAAGAGCATGAGACATATGGTGGACTCTGGCAGCATAGACTCAATGATGTGACTATTCAATGCAAGAGGCATCAATAATGTTTTCTATAGGGACTGGAAGAGTAACCAGTCAGTAGAGAAAACTCTGTAATTAGATCATCTTCCTAAGGCCATGCTAAACCCAAAATTATGATGACGCAAGGACTCAATAACTTTGTTCTCTATTCAAAGGCGACACGACTGCTGCCAATTACAATATAGTACTCACTTCTCACCCATATTTTTTTGTTTTTTCATAACAAATGAATGCTATGATACAGAGGAGGGAACGAGTGTCGCAAGTAAGAAAAACTAGTTCCAATAGTGGAATGTACCTATGCTTAATGTAGGGGAATGCATGTGGGAGACAGACACTTGGGGTGATGTTCCCTCTAGGGTATAGGGTATCAAATTGCAAAGGATATAAACAAGGATTTGCTTGGTTGAGGATGCAAAAACTACTTAGGAAATGGTTTATAACACAAAGCAAGAATTGGATAAAGGCTTAGTACTACAAGTGAGGGCATGAGATGCAATCACAACTTAATGCCAAAAAATGTCCTTTTTTATGTCTTTTAGTCTACTTGGTGTGAAAAATGGGTAAACTTGTGCCAAATAGACATCTTTTCAAATACAATTTACGAGTGTGAAAAAGACAAGTTCACTCGGCAATCTTTTCTATTTTTGATAACGAGTCGGAAAAGAGCTTAACTAAGACTCATGACCTTTCAAAGCCAATTTTAACAAGTGTGAAAGGGAAAAATCACCCGACAATCTTTTCATTTTTTTAGACGAGTTGGAAAAGAGCTTAATTAAGATTCGTTTTTCTGTCTTAATCAACATGTAAAGGGGGAGGCCAAGGTTCCCATCTCGGTCTTCTGTGGAAAGTCAGTATCTCACGGATAGCTGAAAAAAGCTTGGGAAAACCCAAGGCTCTCCAAGTTGAGGAGGAGAAAGTGCTAATGGAGGATACAGTCTCCGTGATGGTTCAGATAATGTCTCTTAATGGAAAATACATAGGTGGGTGAATGGGATGACCCATTAGATCGTTCCAATTGAAGGGAGCTTCATCAGGACTTGGAGGAAGAACATTCTAGGAAAGAATAAATATTTTGCGTTTAGAAGGGGGAGGATTTGAAATGTTGATGACATGACTGAAAGGTGCATCATTCTCTTAAGGGAGAGTAGGGTTGACCAGATATTGCACTAGTGTGGACACTTCTTCAATTATAGTTTGAAGAGGATGCATAGTAATGGGGAAAAGAAAGGCGTCCCCCTCGACAAAGGGGGTGGGGTTGGGAGAAGATTGCACCGATGAAACCATCGAGAAAATCAAAGGAGAGGTGGTGTGAGGATAAACCATGGAGGCCTTAAAATATGAAAGGCTCTTGGGTGAGCCCCACGCTTCTGGTATCACGACAATAACCGGGCACAAACGAGTAAGGTGACTTCCTATGCAAGTCCTACAAAGGAATTTAGGTTTACGTCTGAGATGTCTAGGCTTCTCGATGTAAATAGAAAGGGAAAGAGAGTCATATCATGTATGATGAATAGAGGACAGATACATGACACAGTTATGATTTGGGGTAAAACGAATTGTGCCCCCAACATAATTGGTAGAGGTTGGGGGCAAGTTGTCGACATAGTTTATAGAAACATTTTGACCCATCTCCGACATGACTGGAAGAGGTTGGTGATGGGGCACTAGTATGACTGACAGTGACTCAGATGGTGATAGATTGTGGCATTTGATTCCAAGTTCTGGGGAAAGATTGACTCTAAAAAATTGCAAGCTAGGAAGGATCTTGGTGTACACCCTACCCCAGCCCAGAAAAGTGTTGGTTCACGCCAAAATGGTTCGAAGAGGTTTGGATGGTCATCGTCACTAAGGTCTGTGAAGAGACTGAGATAGGATAAGTATTATTCGAGTAAGGATATATGTTTCCCCCTTGTGAAGGGGTCCCATAAAGAGGGTAGCCCTAACTGTAAAATTGATTCTCCCCATGTGAAAGACCTGGGGGTACTTGAGGACCTGTCATGAAAAAAGTGTTTGAAGGAACTATCATGGTAGATGAAAGATACATGGGCAGGGTGTAATAAGTGGGATAAGCACCCATTTAAGTACTGGATCCTGAAGGATCATTGCTAGAGTTGGATCCATAAAGTGGAAGGTTCCAACCTCCCATGGGGGCACAACTCATATCAAATGACAAAGTAGGAATCAGAGCCATGGTGCCCCTGGACCTAAGGTTAGGATTTATGTATATGGGCCCGGTCTAGGATTTCATGGGGAAAGGCATTTCAATAGAAAAATGACTAGGGACCCAAGGTTTGGATTGAGCATTGTAGTTCTTCATACCATTGTAAAATGTGGAAGAGTCCATCCCCATGGAATGAGTAGGCATCATGGAGTGGGTAGCAATGAATGAGGGAGCAAAATAAACTCCATTGTACATACTGATGAAACCCAAAATAGAATCCTAAGGTCAACTAATAGTCAAAGGGCATACCAAAAAGTCAAATGACCAATATGCATGAAAATGGGATAAAGTGGCTGAGTGGCCTCCCTTTCTAAAGAAGGTATGTCTCGTCCAAGACAGACCTGAGACTCCCTGATAAAGTTTGGAGGTAACATAATCAGTTATAGGGGCCCTCGTTGGCTTAAAAACCAGTCGGTCAAATCCCCCAAGAGAGGTAATCCTCCATAAAGGTCGTGTATTGTCCGACCCCTATCTGACCCAGGGTACAAACAAAATAACCCTTGCAAGTAACCTATGAGATAACTAAGTCAAGCAACTAATAAACCATTGTATAACCGATGCAGAGGTGATTAGTCGTAAGTTCGGATCACTGTATGGGTAGGGTAGAAAAGACCAAAACCTTGAAATCACCACCTCTCACAGAGGTATGGGCACTAGCAAAATCCCCAAATACAAATAAATACACAAAAATATCTTTGATGCTAGGTGAGTATCCAGGGGTTATCCCTTCAACTAACTTCGCACAACATCGTGATTAACTCCGATGTGAGCGGAGCTTCCTGATATTACCAATTATACAATGGAATTCTCAACTCCCTGTCTTAGACACATATGCTGATTTAATTTCCTTGGAGAAGTTTACTCACAAAATCCTATTCCAAGGCACTAAATCCTAGACTAGTTTGTGCACCCTAAAAAATAAAATCATGACTAATCAATTTTAGTTTAAAGCATAAATTTTATTAGCCATGATTACTCAAAAGGGTATGAAAGAGAAACTCATGATGTTATGATTCTATAAGAAAATGAATATGAATATAATGCAAAGTCTATATTTAACTTTTCAATGAATGCTATGCTAATAAAAACAGTGCAATTTTCAATTTCAACTTTGCAATTCAAAAGTAAAATGCAATCTTTCGATAAATGAACTAAGCTAATAATAAAGGCTCAAATACAAAAATGTTAACCAATGAAAAATGGCTATTTTTTTTGTATTTTCAATATATTAAAGAGAAAATGCATGGACTATAAAGAAACTTGATATATAAATTCTACTATGTATAAATGAAATAACTCAATAAGAATACCAAGAAGCCAAGAAAACAACCCAGGGTTCAAGGACAACAAGGATGAGAAACAAAGAGAAAGACTACAAAAAGATATTCAACTCGCAACAGGTTTCCTGTCAACCTAGAGAAACTCAACAGGAACTATAGAGGCCTAAGAAGGCTCAACAATCCTCAAAACTCACCCAACAATCACTAAACCAAGCAAACAAGCAAAGGGAAGTGGTATACGCGACTGTTCAAGAGAAAATGGCGTATATACGCATCCTACAGTGAGACAACAAGCGGGTATACACGACTATCTGGGCAAAAGGAGAGTATATGCTTTAAAACAAGGCTAGACAAAGGCAAGAATGCTGAAAACTCAGACCTAGAGTGAACAAAATTTGTCAAGCAATGATACGACAAGAAACACAAAGGAAAAAGAGTAATGCAGGAAGAAAAAGTACTTCAACCCTTAGAAGGAATATCTCTCCCCAGTGGAGTCGCCATTTTTGTTACGAGGGAAAAACACTCTATGGCCAAGGGTAAACCACAACGGACAGGTATGACTGCAGAAATCAACTCAATTCCAACATATGCTATATGAACTAATGTGCAAGATAAGAAAGAGGCCTACCTCGATCCAATATTTGATGATGTTCCACCGTTGAGCACTTCGACCCAAAGCTTTATACCTGCAATAAGGTCTTAACAAATGAGCAGAGCAATTATATAGTGATGATATAAAGGGGTTAGCACATTAGATAGCACAATCCATCAACAAACATTACAAACATGCCCATGGATAATAATCATACATTTTCACTATACCAATAGGACGGGAAAGGAGTATTTCTATTACTAATTGATCATCTGAAGTGACAACATTACATACTTTTTCTTCGGCATGGTTCAAAACCAAGAAACCAAGTTCCTTCCAACTAGGCCTCCACCACTTCAATCCTCCACCAAAGGAAAGTTCATAAGAGAGAGTCAATGAGGTTCTCTCAACAATTGGGGAAGAGCTTGGGGGTTGAACACTGTGTTCAGACTTGAGGGACAAGGGGATGGAAACTCAATATGAGGTAATTTCTCCAGAGTAACGTTTCTCTCAAAGTTGAATTCTTTCTCTCCTCTTTTCCATAGCTTGAAATTGTGCTTTTATAGCCTTCATAATGCAACTGAAGGGCCGAGTCAAAACGTTTCCAGTATGTGGAAGGCCAAGGATCAGATATCTTCTGTCGTAACATGGAAACCTGACCTCATTTTTGTATTTTCTGGCACAAATTGTAACATCCCTCTTTGGCGCACTGAGAACACTTATTATTTGAGGACACTTGCTCGCAAGTGATCT
>ML779420.1:958868-978064 GCA_009831015.1 Picea engelmannii
TAGGAGTTGGGAAGCCTCAGCACATTTTGAGTGGTAGCTCAGCCTTGGAGGCGAGCTGAGGAGCTAGTGACTCTCTGGTTGTGTGTGGCCCCTTTGCGGCTCGGGGGGCTGAGGGGGAAGAAGAGTACCCCTGGCGTTTGGCTGGGAGGTACCGGTGGGTTCTTCGCGGTCGGCAAGAAGGAGCTAGAGCGGTGGGAGCACAAGAAACCTTGCTGCAAGCGTAAGGACACAGGTAAGTAAATCTCTCGGTTTTCTATCTTGCTATGCATATTTACAAACTATAACTAATGGCTGGTGCAACTTGAAGTTCAATGGATAAAGAGGGAATCGTGTATGTGAACTGTAGATTAATGGGTATTGGCGTGACCACGAAACCCTTACGGCTGCTACCCACCTTGTAATAAAGTATTTACCGTTGTTTTCTTTGATGAAATTTTTATTGATTCCTGTTTGTAATGGGCGTTTTGGGGCAGTAGGGTTTACTCTTTTTACTGCTGGGCGTGTGTACCGTGTATCGTGCATTTTATATTCGTATTGTGCATTTTTTTTTATCATTGGGCGTGTATACAGAGCAATGGGGCATTTTCTATTGTAAAGGGGCATTTATTTTTATCACTGGGCGTGTATACAGAGCAATGGGGCATTTTCTATTGTAATGGGCATTTGTTTTTATCATTGGGCGTATATACAGAGAAATGGGGCATTTTCTATTGTAATGGGCATTCCTTTTTAAATGTTGGGCGTATATATAGAGTGCTGGGCATCTCTTATATGTATTGTGCAATTCTTTTTATCACTGGGCGTTTACACAGAGAATTGGGCATTTTACATTTGTATTGGGCATTATTCTTATTGCTGGGCGTTACCCACAGCGTGGGTTTTCGTTTTTGGGGGTTTTCGTTTTTCTTTTCACATCCTGGGCGAATATAGAAGACAGTGGATTTCGTTTTGCCAGCCTCTGCCTTTGTGTTTTATGCCTTGGTCGTGGGTACCGTAGAGTGGATTTCCAGTGTGCTTTGGATTAAAGGTTGATAGCCGGTTTATTTCCCTGCGTTTTGAATGACACGAACTCATCTCCGAATCGAGAAAACGAATTCGGATGTCACACAGGCGAGCGGTTTAGATTCCCTTCGTTGAATACCGAAGATGGCTCCCTCCATTCGATGTAGATATAGGCGTGTTCCTTCATTCCAGATTTCATTATATATTATTCAATTTCTGCAAAACCCAGAACAGAAGGTATTTGCGTTTCATCCAGAATTTATTATGTATTATTTACATTTATGCAAAACCCAGAACGGAAGGTATTTGCGTTTCATCCAGAATTTATTATGTATTATTTACATTTCTGCAAAACCCAGAACGGAAGGTATTTGCGTCTCATTCCAGATTTTATTATGTATCATTTAAATCTCTGCATAACCCAGAACAGAAAGTATTCGCGTTTCATCCCAGATTTTATTAGATATTATTTAATTTCTGCAAACCCAGAACAGAAGGTATTGCGTTTCTTTCCTAAGAGCAGCCACCACATCAATGGTGGAGGAATTGATTGATTAATCATTGCATTGCTGAGGGTTGTAATTGAATCTCTCGTATACCGTAGTAACGCCCGGGTTTTTATTGTTTATTAAGGCATTGGTACAACCACAGATAAACAAATTTCGGAAAATGTTTGTAGAAATCTCTCAATGAGAAGGTATATTTCTACTCATACTCTTCAATAATTTGCAACAGCTGTGAGAATGGTAATTACAGAATGTGTATGGTAACTAAGCATTGAGGGCAAGCACAATGCTTGAGACCATGTGTGTGTTGCATACCTTTTAAATTTTTACATAGATTGTCCACGAATTTTAATCCTCTGTTACTAAGCTCGTGGTATTTTTTTTAATTACAGAAAAAAAAAAAAAAAAAAACGTGTTGTGCCATTGTGTGGGCGTACCAATTAATGGAAAATTGATCTGCCTCTGGTGTGCTATGCCCGGTATGTTCACAGACTTTTCTCTACCTTGTACAAATAGATCCAATCCAATTTGGATGATGCCATGTCAAATAGTGACTAGATCTTTCAACCCTTGCGTTTTGCATATGAAACCTGTGTGTTATTTATGTAGGGAATTTATGCGTTTATGAATGAGATCTCTACATTTATTATTTTCCTTTAATTTCGCCATTCCACAAGGTATGGGCATGATGAAGCCCAAGTAGAAGTATGGAGTGTTTTCTTGCATAGTCGTGACAATTCTTGGCCTAGAAACCTTGCATCCAGCTTGTAATCAAGGATTCACCATGCTGTGTAACAATGATAACCTCATGGGAAGTATGGCCTCGTATGCACATAGTTGGATTTCTTAATAAGAAGAGCGCAGATCTAGTGCATGCTTGGGAATGGTAATGGCGGTGGAAATCTCCGTGGGTGTTGACAACACCTTGATTGGGCAATCAAATTCTTTAACCATCTCTTATCATGACTGAGCTTGTTGATGTCAATTGTGGCATTGGGTTGGGTGTCTACTACTGCAATTTGATGGCTGTTGGAAATTGGTGAAAAATGGGATATGGCAGTCCATAATGCTGACTTTATGTTCATAGATAAACCCATTGTAGAAGGCAGAACCAGTTTATTTCATGCACTTTTTGCTTACATCCTTATCTCCATTTTATGGCTTTTGTGCAAGACAAGAGATTGTCTTTTATGTGAAAAATGTATACCAAAAGGGGTATAATTTCTTCTGTGTTTTCTGCTTGGCATGGTGGTGTTTTGCTCATGAAAATTCTGCATTTTCCCCTTGCATTGAAGCCATTTGATTCATGGATATTACTGTGTTTTATCCCCAAGCATTTTTGTGTGTTGTATGAGGGATCTTTGCATTTTATTTTGGTCAAGAAAATAATGCCCGACACGGGAAAGGATGGATGTCTGGGTTTGGGGAATGCCAGACACTTTCCTTCAACCTTAAATTTTTCCCTTAACTATCATTAAAACACAAACAGGGTCTTTGCCATTTAAGCGTTTGTAACAATGTCTCAATGTAGTCATTTCACATTTTGTTTATGGATTTAATTAAACCCCTATTTCTTGACCTCTTTTGCTTGAAGCAGAGCTGCTAGGTAACCTGTAGGGTGTTAATTATTACCATCCATGGGAAATTTCCTTTCCCACCTTAGTCTTTTATATAACGCATTTGGGCTTGTAGTATAACTATGTTTTGGCACGGTATAATGTGGCCTTCTTATTCTTTTCATTGGGTGAATGTTAGTTATGTTATGGACCTCTATGATTATCTCCTTCCCTCATAAGAGTGAACATAAATCATATTCTCGCTTGTTTGAAAATGGCGGGTTGTATTGCAACGTCAAGACGGTACCGACAATTAAAACTTAGCAAGTGATATTGCTACCCATGATGTTCTTTTCAGGAAAATACGGTACGATGATAACTTGCTTTAAATAAAAAGGTGGAACAGATTTCCCTTGTTTGGCATCTCCGTTGAATACATCCCTCCCCGATTGAACCATTTAAGTTCAAGAGTTGTTGTGATGAGTCTAGTGATCTTAGGCATTTTCTTGCATGGTTTAACCTTGCCTTTTATGCTACCGTATGAGATATAAGTTTGAAAAATTAAGTATCCAAACCTTTTCCTGTTTGAGCAACCATACCGTCTGTGCAACTTAAGTTCTTCAGTATCTTACTGCTGAGTGTCTTGGACTACATGTTTATGCTCTTGTTCGCGTTATGAGATTTTAGATAATGGAAATTGCAAGAGTTGTATGAGCCCTTGTTGGCCTTGCTGAAAGTGAATTAAATGATAAAAATGCATTAGAGAGATACTTCTATGATTGAAAGATTGTTCTTCCATAACCCTTGTCATTGGTTGTTGTGTAAAGAACTTGATGCAAACCTAAAGATTGTAATGCTTACAATGATGGATTACTTGAAGCGGTTGCTTAAGTTTGGTTACATGCTAGAATGCATACAAAGCTAAATAGTGAAAGATAGGGTGGTGTTATGGTGAATTCATGGTAATCGCCTTATGACGGATGACCCACAAAATTTAAGGTCCGTGAATCTAAGTGAAACCGGTATTTATATTTCAGCAACCAGGGATTGCAGTTAACTAAGTGTACTTTATTTAG
Source organism: Picea engelmannii (assembly GCA_009831015.1). Taxonomy (NCBI): domain Eukaryota; kingdom Viridiplantae; phylum Streptophyta; class Pinopsida; order Pinales; family Pinaceae; genus Picea; species Picea engelmannii. Next base: position 963,009 of record ML779420.1, read on the forward strand.
GGTTGGATATCTCGTCATTTAATAAATYTAAAGGGAGCAATTGGTCTGAGTTTTTCCGTGAGTCTTTTCATGGTTGGCCAACGTCTGGATCCTTCGTACCTRCACCTCCCTGGAGGACGCTTATTCATAATTAGTGTTGTACAAGGTCGTAATCATCCTTTGYCGGGTCAGTCTTGTCGGTTGCTGGGTGGCGACATAGAGTCATGTGAGACCGTACTTCTACACGTGCACACACCTTAACAATAAAAAAAGAATTGCACCCGTTAACAGAGTTGTTGTTATAACGAGGAGGGTCGTTACACAAATCCCGATGTACATGGGTTGTAGTGGAGAAGCCAGCGTATACACATCTTGTATAGCTAATAGGGAGTGTATATGTGGAAAAATGTATATTTTTTTCTCTGGATTCATCAAAAAGGGATGACAAGTCTGCATAAGGAAATAGAAAAAGGCCCTCTGTACAAGATAGCAATGGTGAGGAAAATCTTGATATAACAAAGAGACACATATGAAGGAAATTAAAAGGATTTTTAGATATCTCAAAGGCACCTTGGAGTTTGGATTATGGTATCCAACAACACGAGACCTCACATTCACTTCATATACTGATGCAGATTGGGCATGAAGTATTGATGGCATAAAGAGCAACAGTGAAGGAACATTCTTCCTAGGAAAATGTCTTGTGTCATGGCTAAGTAAAAAAAACCTTCCATATCACTATCCACAACAGAAGTTGAATATATTGTTGTGTCTCCTGCTGCACTCAAGTAATATGGATACAAAAAACTATAAAATATTTACAAGTAAAGTATGATTATCCAACTCTTCTTAACTGTGAAAATACCAGTGCTATAAACCTTTCCAAAAATATTGTCATGCACTCAAAAACCAAGCATATCCCAATTAAATTTCATTTTTTAAGGGAACTAGTTTCTCTAATTTTTTTGAAAGTGGAATATGTTGGTACTAAAGAACATGTTGCAAATATATTCACAAAACCTCTTCCTAGAAGAACTTTTGAAAACCTTGGGTATAAATTGGGGGTAATCCCCATATCAAATTAAATTGGACACGAATCATCAAAAAAATAGTACATAGACATGGGGAGCATAACCTCGGGGGGAGTGAAGAAATATTCCTTCTTCCATTGTTGTCAAAGTGGGAAAGTAAATAGTAAAACCCAATTAAGATTAAAAGGGGTTTTTACTCTATTTCCATCAATGCCAAAGGGGGGTGAATGTTGGACATGGTTTTATGGTGTTTGAATTGATGTCAAAAAGAGTCAATATGGTCATTATTATAAATGGTTAATCCAATATGGATCCATACAAGTCACATATGGAGGAATTAATAAGACAAGGTTTATGTCCTAGCAAATGTATGTTGTTCATCCTTGAAGATATCATGAATTTTTTTACAGTGGAACTCTATCTAGTTTTGTGCCTATGTCTTTACCATATACTGAAACAATGAATACACCATTGGAAAAAATTGTTTCCTCAGATCATTATGTTAGTGTTATTGTAACAACAACCACCAGTAAGATTTGACCTATGACATAATTAACATCTTCCCTCCAGGCCATATCTCAAACTGTGTTTAGTGTCTACTCCATTAAGTCTGTATCTTCATTGAAAATACAATTGTCAACACATGAACATTAAAAATTACAAAAACATCACATGAGAGATTGATTAATTTCCATGTATTCATAAAATTATCCCAACAAAAGTTTGTGTTGAAATATTTTACTTAAATCCATTCACAGAAAGCAATTGATCAGATAAAGAGGGAACAAATAGGGAATGTGAATGAATGATGATGAACGACTATGATTGATCGTAGATCATTGGATCATAATGGAAGCATGATCGAACGAATCAAAACGATTTCACATTTGGAATAGCATGAAAGATAAGTGGAAAGGGAAGATGTGAAACTACATTATGAAAAAATTAAATATCCACATGTCAGTGTTATGTGTTATCGTTTTTTGGATTGGGATTAATTCAGGTCAATATTTCATTTGAAAAATTTATGTGGACCATCCACTCAACAGATGATTAAAATCTAGCCATTTATTTGTTTAAACTACCTAGATAATCTTGGACTGTCCACTCAACGATTGATTAAGTCTAAATCATTGATTTGATAAGAGCTAATATAAGCACTATATGCATTCTCTCTTGGTCACAGGTTAAGGTTGTATGTAAAATATGAAGAAATGATGGGTTAAAGTGTTGGGATAGAACCTGGTTATAGGGTATGGTCACTTGATAAATATAAGAAATGATTTTGGGCTAAATTATTGAGCAGGGATTGCACCTTGTCTATTTATCTATTGGTCACAATGCTTGGTCCTATAGGAAAAGGGGCCACGATTTAGAACCTACCCATTTCGATACAGAAAATGCACTGGAGAGATAATTAAAAGCTTGAAATTTGATCTATTAGAGGACTGAGAATGCAGTGAAAAGTATAGGATCTAAATAGAGGATTTGATCCATGCTTGTGATCGAATTATAAGGACTAAGGACCTGATAAAAATAAATACAAGGAAACTAAGGTTTTTAAAATTTTAATTGGAAAGTTAGTGATGGTTACTACTCTACATATTTGATTAAAATAACATTATTTTTATGAAGAGACACATTTAGTCAATGCTCTTTACAAAGAGACATAGTGTTTCAATGTCATACACGTTTATATAAAAATATATAAACAAAAAAGTATGGTGAGAGGAAAGTGTCTTGGTGAGATAACTCAGAAGATGAAAACAAAGGAAGAGTCCAAGGAAAAATTTGATGTCTGAAACACACACATGAAGTGAGGGTGGAAGGGAGGATCAATGGAGGATTGGAGTCCTATACAGGTTGAATCTTGAACAACATGGAGTTTCTATTCCTCAATTTGTTGCTTGAAAGTAGAGGATTGGAGTCCTGATATACTTGGAGTTGCAACTTCCTCAAGTTGGTGCTTGAAAAAAGGGAATTCATGTCTCCTTGAGTTGGTGCTCAAAATAAATTTGATTGGTGTCTCCTGCAAGTTGTATATTGTAAAAGAAATATAAATTTTATGATTGTTAAATTTAAAATTTTGTGTATTGTACTTTTTTGTTGATCAATTGTTATGGTTAATAATTTTAATAATTAAATAATAGATTAAAATTATGAAAATAAAGAAATATTGATTCACCCCCCCCCCCCCTCNCCCCCCCCCCCCCCTCTCAATATTGAACAACATTTCAACACTTGGTTGAATTAGTGACTAAACTAGCCATGGTAATCAAGGATTCTTATATCCTCCAAATAGTTTTTGGAGGAATGTTTAAGTTGAATTCCATATATAACATAACATCTATAAATTTGTAGGTAAACATGTCTATGATGATTCAAAACTCTCGGTCATCTCATGCCTTGGTATTCTCCCTCACCTTGTCTGTATTATCCAGTAGTTGGAAAAATCCCTAAGAAAATCATGGTGGATTCCAATGACCCTTCTTCATTGGGATCCCTCCCTTTCTCACCGGAGGCAAGTGAACACTTCCCAAACTGAAGAAAAATTAATGTTGTCCCCATTCACATGTCACTCTTCTCGGGGTCAAATTAAAGAATAATTTATACTAATTACAGTCTTGTCACAATATGATCATGATAACGATGATGATAAATATGATGATGGAAAATTTCATCTTCTTCACAGTCAGGTTCTAATTTTGTCATTTGATTATCGAATTCATTGTGTGAGTTGATTCTTGAAACCCTCCCATACCATCAATGTGTGTATCTATTATAACCATGTCAAATTTTAGTGCATACAAGAACAAATCAAAAATTTTCCAACGTTGCTCCCATTCACACGTCACTCTAGGCGGGGTAAAACTAAAGAATAATTTCCACTAATTAAAATCTTGTAATGGTGCCATTATCATGAGTAGACATAGGCCAAATATTTCATTTATAGGTCCTATGTGGTGATTTTATACCCTGTGCATGGTTTGGGAGTCTAATAAGCATATTTTATGCCTTGATACATTTATAATTCCTCCTCATACCATGTCCATGACTTGGAGATGAATTGTTTGAAATAATTCAATGTTGGCCCCTTTCACTAGTCATTCTTTCTAGAATGTTTTGTCGAAGATGCTATTGCAACGATGAACATGTTCATTGAAATGACCCCGTTGCAATACGATCATGATAATGATGATGCATAATTTCATCTCCTTCAAACTTAGGTTCTAATGTTTTCTTTTTATTGTTAAATTCTTTGTGTGAGTCATATTTGAGTCTCGAAACCCTCCCATACTGTCAACGCATGCATCTACTATAACCATGTAAAATAAGTGCATAGAAGAACAAAATTAATTTTTTTTAGTGTTGTCCCCATTCACAGGTCACTATGCATGAGGTCAAATTAAAGAATAATTTACACTAATTTGTAATTAATGGACAACATTGAAAATCATTAGACGAACCAAAGTTAGAATTCGAGATGATGGTATAAACCTGAATGAGCTTCTCTTGGTTTCAAGAATAATATATTCTATACTAAACAAGGCCAACCACATGAAGGTGGAAGCTCATATGGCCCCTCCTCCCCCTCACATCACTCTCAATTCCCCAATACCCAATTTATCTATTGTTAAATATTTGAAAACAAGATCGTAAGAATCAAGCATAGAAACTAAGAAAACAAAAATTTAAGGTAAATGAAAGAGAAAAAATCAACTAAAAACATATAAATACATACCTCCTGCATTTCAACATTTCAATATCATTAATCTTATTCTCCATCCAACACAACATCTGTATCATCTAGTTTAGAATTGATGTTGAAACGATTGGTGTTGGAGTAGTCCCATTTTAGGGAGAAAATCCTATTTTGGAGAACGCGACATATATGGAGGAAAATTAGCATGCCGAAGATGGAGAAAAAGTAGTGTGGTGCACATGCATACAAACCTAGACATGTTATGGTTAGGGTTTTTATACAAATGTAATGGCTATGAGCCAATAAAGTAGTATAAATAAAGGCCTAGGAGGTCTAGTAGAGGGTGGTCTAAATAAGCTAGTGAGTGGATTTTTTAGGGTTAGGTCACAGGATGTGGAGCTTCATGTCGTCTAGTCCACCTCATGGATGGAATTTATCATAGTGTTGATTGTAATCATAGAGAATGTAATGCACACAACACATATTTTTAGGAATGATGAATAAAAGAGCAGAAGATCCAAATGTTTTTTGACCTAGCCCTAGGGGGGGTGGACCACGGTAACCCTATTGTGTCAATATGTGTGAATGGTTATTTGACTGGTTATGTTATTTTATCAGTTAAGAATGGATGTTTAGATTATATTATTAAAACATACATGCATAGTTTCCTTGATAATTGAATAATAGATCTAGATGAATGAGTAATAAATATGATGCATAAGAAAAGGAAAAAAATCACATGCCCCATCCCCTCCCTGACTGTAGACATTTGAGTCTTACAGTCCCCCATAAGTTGTCTCGAGTGAGACTATGTTGTGCACTCTGTGCACAGTGTGGCTTTCTGGTTTGCCAGGAGGGCCGATATTTCGAGAGTTTTGTTGGAAACCTTTGAAATCAGAATCAGGGTTAGCCCAAGCATCCAACAAATGGTTTTGTTGCCATTTGGAACTATGTAGGATAGATTGGAAGGGATCTATTGAAGAACATCGCGGAGAATGAAAAAGTAGAAGGGAATGTACATGCCATGGTTCCAATGAAGGCAGATATTGAAATATGGTTAAGGACAAAGGAACTCGAGTTTGCATAGAAGGACAACAAAAACCCTAAATATACACCATGCAAATATATCAAAAAATATGTGTTTAGAAAATTGCATGAAGTATTTTTCTGTGAATTGTTTTATCTATTACAGGAGTGGTTATTTAGGTTGAAGGAAAACCACCCTACAAATCGAATAAGAAATCTAGAGTGGAATCATGTGGATATTGCAGTTGCAACAATTCAATAATAAATTTACATGTGTAGTAGATTTTTGGTTAGACAATATTATTATAGGGTTTATCACTGAATTTGCAGTTGATACTGAGAAGTCATACACTGCTGCAGGGTAGGACTTTATTAAGGGAACCAAAGTGTTAAGAACCTGAATATATCTACAAATATAATCACCACAAATACTGAATACACAATAGATCCACAGAGTGAGATAGAAGAAACCACACTATATTATTACCAAACCCTTGAGGTAGGGCAACACCATACAATGGATCCTATTATGGAAGGGATCCTCTCTTGTTCACTTGCCTCTTCGAGGGGGCATCCTCCTATTGAGCTATTGCTCCAAATACAATACTTCTCTTCATGTTATCTTACATTGCTTGAACACCTTTACCATCACCTAAGAACATTCTAGAGGAGGAATCTTCTAGAAGTAGAACCTTCTAAGAAGTACTCTTTCATTTATTATATCTAACTACCATAGTGGGCCTCATTTAATAATATAGTGGACCTAGTCCACCTTACATTGAATGACCTCCACTATTATCACTATGGGCCCTCTGGCCTCCCCTACTACCTCTCTAGCTAACTTACACAAAGTGAGGTACATAATATTATTATATACTTCCATCAATATTTTATTATATTACAAAGGCGTGATGACCATGGAATCAAACAACTAAAATTATGTGCGTGTATGGGGGGAGGGGGGAAGCACTGACATGAGTCTGAGATATGGACAAGGATATGGATAAGGGGAAGCAGAATAAGGAAATGGACCTAATCATTATGTAGGAGGATGAGATAAAGAAGATAATGAAAACCTCTATAATGACGTGCAATGATAGACCTTACCAGTATAAGATGAATAACAAAAAGAGGGCCCTAACCGACATAGAGGGCTTGGTGAGTAATGAAGAAAAGGTAGAGGATATATGGGATGTGGGGAATATTAAGGAAATATTATGTGCAACATATGAAAGGAAAACAAGAGGTATAGGGTCAAGAACAAAAGGAAAAACTCTAGTCTAGATCATAGTTACTGTGGAACCTACAACCCCATGTATGAATAATACACCTGAAGGAACACAAGCTTTTAGACAACCAAATTCTAGTAGAATTGGTGCAATAGGTCAGGGGTCTAATAGAGGAAAATAAACTGGGGGTACAAGTTCAGGAAGTAGCGGTAAAATATCCACACCGCGTGGAGGTGGTAGTTCCACACGTTTCAAAAAGGAGGGAGTAGATCCCAATATCAAATTACTAGAGTTTTGTGGAAAGACTTAAAAGGATGCTAAGAAGAATTTAAACATCTATGAAAATATCTAGGAGGAAAAGAAGTTCACAGACAAGGATACAAAAGTCACACAATTGGCTATGTCATTCCGATACTGCGCACTAGACTGGTACATGAGCCTTGATGTAAACAGTCAACAAGGAGCACCAACTATTGTCGCAGAGGTGAAAAAGATGATGGTAAGTGAATTTCATAAGCCATGTTCACAAGACCAATAAATGAATGAAATGATTGATATGAGGAAGAAACCAAGTGAGTCTGTCTGGGAGATTGATCAAAGGTTTAAACATATAAAAGGTAAGTTGAAGTATTCTATTACTGACATGCAACATAGGCAGTTATTTGTGAACTCACTATTATCACACTTGAAGTATCCTTTGAGATAGAATAAGTTCCAAACTTGGGAAGTGGCTCTAAAATAATCCTTCCATTTTGAACAAAACCAGTATCAACATATAGATCTGACAATAGAAGAGCTAAAAGAGGATCTCAAGAACCTGAAATTTCAGTTGAAAATGAATAAGGGGAAGGAGAAAATAGAAGTTGTCTGGTGCACATTATGCAGGACATAAGGACACCATAAGAATGAATGTCCAACCTTTGTGCAGTACTTGGAAGCAGGGGTGCAAAACTCGTTTCCTATAGGACTATTGTCGTGTGAAATTTGTAAGACACACATGCATGATCCATATGATTTTCCAATGATGCATAAGTATAAGAAAGTGTGTTAAGCCTTAATATTGGCTCATTACCCCTTAATTGGGGCATATTACATTAGTAATGTTATTTTATTTATGTCAGCTTTATTCCATTAGTTGTAATTATACCTCCTAGTCTCCTATATATACCAAGGAGACATTTTCATTTCGAATCATCTTGGAATTGTACATTTATATGGGCATAAGGAGGTTTCCCCCTCGAAGAGGCTTATTATTTGAATTTCTCTCTTTTTCAAGGCATTGAGTACATATTATGAGGTTTTTGTATGCTATATTGATATTTGGTTCTTAACATATGGTATCAGAGCTCAAGGTCTTGGGGTTTTTCCGCTGCATCTGAGACACCTTGGAATTTTTGCTATAACTTTTTTTCTATAATGTTTCAGAAGGAAAGGATTGGAGGATATTTAGTATATGGATGAAGGTATGTTCGGTTAAAATTTCAGCTACTGAGGCCTTATAAATTCAAATATACAACCTGTGCAAGATAGGGTTCTGGAATCATCTTGAACTGAGTCATTGTGGAATCTTCACTATAATTTTTTTTTTGTAATGTTTCAGACCCTAAAATCCATAGGATATTCACATAAATTAGTAGGTTATCTATGGTAAAACTTTTATCTTCTGGTTCAACTTATATTTGTAGATACATCTTGTGAAAGATAGGGTATCTAACTAGTCCTATTGACTAGTCTCAAGAAGGTGTTCCAGGTAAAACAATCATAACTTCTTCCTAGAGTATCCAAATTGAGTGCGACTAGTTGCATTGGATAGTGGACATTATGTAGTATTTATTTTATGCGTTTCAGAATTTTATAGCAATTATTTTGTGTGGGGCATGCTATAAAAGTGACATCTCCTGAAAAGGACAAAAATCAACAAGTTGTGGGGAAGTTACTGTAAATTCCACTTGGCACATCCAATTTTGATCAGACCCATGGCATTGCAGAGAAGAAATATCAGATAACTGCAAAAAATAAAGTTTCATACCTAGACGGGCCAAAACTTTGAAGATACAATAGAAGAAATATTGTCTAGCAGAACCACCTCAAAATCAAGGTTCAAAAGTGATACTTGGCCAACATGCCACCCAAAAAGAGAAATTTTACACCAAATAAGCCTCTAGATAATCTTACATGGACTCTTGATGAAGGTGAATAAATGTGTAGGGACATAAATGATTTACAAAACAAGACAGTAACAAAAGATGAACTACAAGAGATGATGGAGGGTTTAAAAGGGGAGATCATGGATGGATTGAAAAATTTCATAATAGAGAGGACACCTGAAAGTGAAAATGTATCCCATGAAATTCATGATGAGAACACAAGGAAGGTGAATCAAGAATGGAGAAATTCCAAATTTGGGTTGAATACCAACCACATTCCTAAGATCGATATGAGGAAGTTTTATGGAAAGAACCCAACCACATGGATACATCAGATGGAACAATTCTTTGATATACATAATGTGCCCTATACACAAAAGGGATGAATTTCTTCTTTATATTTAGAACCCAATCAATTTGTATGGTATCAATGGATTTGTTCTTGCAAATCACTTGTCACTTGGAGAATTTTCACGGAAGAAATGATAGCACACTATGAGGATACAAGGAGAAATACCTTCTTTAGCCAATTGATAAATCTCAAACAAAAGGGTTCAGTTACCGAGCACATTGAGAACTTCCAAAGATTGAATATAAAGGTAACAAATATTCTATATGAGCACATGATTGATGTATTCATAAGAACTTTAAAGGATAACATTCAACATGAGGTTTGCCTTTGGGAACCCAAATCATTGGAGAATGCATTTAGGGTGGTAAGAAATGTTGAAAGTAAAAATATGGATATGGCTACTAGAAGGACCAATCCCAACATCTATAGAGAGAATAATGCTCCTAGTTCTAAAGCACCTCAACCTACAAGGTTGATACCTCAACAATTGGAGGAAAGAAAAGAAAACAGTTTATGCTTTATTTTTGAAAATAAGTACAGTAAGGGACATAAGTGTGGTGAGAATAAATTATTCTACATAGATTGTGAAGAGGAAGAAGAACAAAAATAGGAACCATCTCAAGATGAAAACATAGAAGCAATTTCATCTGAAGAGTTGACTCCCACGATATCGCGTAATGCATTGGCTGGAATTAGCACTCCTCAAACCCTCAAGATCGAAGGATACATCAAAAAGAAAAAGGTAATAGTCCCAATTGATTCTGGAAGTACTCATAATTTCATTCACTATAAATTAGCCAAAGCTCTCAATTGATTTGTATATCCAGTGCCAGAGTTTTGAGTAATGATTGCAGATGGAGGAACTATCAATTTCATAGGAAAATGAAATAAGATCAATCTTACTATGGGGGAAATGAATAGTCCAATGATTTCTATACCAATGGGTGGTGTTGATGTTGTACTAGGAATCCAATGGTTACAATCATTAGGAATAGTGGATTTTAATTTTCAAGAACTTTTCATGAAATTTTCATTGGAAGGAAAAAAATTGAGCTAAGAGGTGTCACAGGGAAACCTAGTAAGGTGATAAGCTCTAATGGAATGACAAAATTATTGACTAAGGGGCATCAAGGTGTTATTGCACAACTATTCTCATTATATGTTCAAACATCTAAGCCATCTATTCCTCAAGATCTCCAAGGGATCATTGATAAGCATTCCAAAGTATTTGAAGATATTCCCAAAGGTATTCCACCCACTTGAAATCATGATCATGAAATTCACCTAATTCTTGGGAGTGTTCCTCCTAACATCAAGCCATACACATACCATCAGCTCATGTCATATGTGTTCATATTATAGAGATCTCAACAAGATAACTATTAAAGATAAGTTTCCTTTTGTCATCATTGATGAATTGTTAGATGAACTACATGGAGCAATCTATTTCAAAAAATTGGATCTCCATTCAGGGTATCATCAGATTAGAATGAAGGAATAAGATATCCCAAAAACAACATTCCGAACTCATGAAGGAAATTATGAATTTTTGGTCATGCCTTTTGGCCTTCCAAATGCACCTTCCGCATTCCAAGGGTTGATGAATTCCATGTTCAATCCCTTCCTTCGAAAAATTGTGTTAGTATATTTTGATGATATACTAATCTATAGAAAGTCTTGGGAGTATCATGCGTGACATGTTGACAAGGTGCTACAACTACTAAAGGAACAACAAGTATGTGCCAAACCATCCAAATGTTTCTTTGGAGTGAAGGAGGTAGAGTATTTGGGTCATATTGTGTCTCATGAAGGTGTTAAGGTAGACCCTAACACGATTAAGGCCATGATGGACTGGTCGATTCCCAAAACATTGAAGAGTCTTAGAGGATTTTGGGTTTGACAGGTTACTACCGCAAGTTTGTTTGGCACTATGGAAGAATAGAATCACCTTTAACGACACTAACTAAGAAGGATGCATTTTCATGGACTCCAGAGGCAACTAAAGATTTTGAACAACTTAAAGAGGTGATGTGCAAAGATCCTGTCTTGACCACTCCAAGCTTCACAAAATCCTTTATTGTGGAATGTGATGCCTCAAGAAATGGAATTGGTGTTGTCCTAATGTAGGAAGGAAGGCCCCTAGCTTTTGAAAGTCGACCAATAAAGGTAAAGGACTTACACAAACCCATTTATGAGAAGGAAATGATGGCAATACTACATGCATTGAATAAATGGCATCCTTACCTACTAGGTAGGCACTTCAAGGTAAAAAAAAATCATGACATTCTTAAATACTTCTTGGAACAAAGACTATATTTAAAAGAACAACAAAAATGTGTAACCAAGATATTGGGTTATGATTTTGAAATTGTCTATAAAAAGGGGAAGAAAAATGTTGTGGTAGATGCACTCTGAAGAAAGGATGAAGATGTTGAGGCCTTTCTCTGTGCTATCTCGATTATCCAACTCGATTAGATAATCGAAGCAAGGGATGAATGGAAGAATGAAGAAAAAGTGCAGACTCTCATTCAAAGGTTGCATTAGGATTCCAGTGAATTAGATACATTTACATGGAAAAATGATTCACTATGGTACAAAGATCACTTATATTTATGTAAGAACTCCCAACTCAAACAAAAGGTATTATTGGAATTGCACACCTCTCCAGTAGGAGGGCACTCAGGATTTTTGAAAACCTACCATAGAGTGAAGAAGGATTTGTTTTGGGATGGAATTAAAACAAATGTTTAAAGGTTTGTGGAAGAATGTTTGGTTTGCCAAGCAAATAAGGTGGAAACAATTAAGACCCCAGGTCTTTTACAACCATTAGCCATCCCAAGTTAGCACTGGGAGGAGGTTTCCATGGATTTCATCATAGGGTTACCGAAGTCTGAAGGAAAGAGTGTCATCATGGTGATTGTTGATATACTGACCAAGTACACACACTTTTGTGCACTCTCTCATCCCTTCAAATCTAGTATAGTTGCCACCGCATTCATGGAGATATTTCAAAAGCTACATGGTAGCCCAAAGATTATTGTAAGTTTCAGAGATCCCATCTTCACTGGACATTTTTGGACATAATTATTTTCTTGTTTGGGTACTCAATTGGCTCATAGCTCATCCTATCATCCTTAATCTGATAGACAACCCGATATAGTGAACAAATGTTTGGAAGGCTACCTTCATTGCTTTGTCTCTGATTAAAAAACACAATGGTTCAAATGGTTACCCTTGGAAGAATGGTGGTATAACACTTCCTTTCATATTTCAACAAAAATGACACCATTTATGGAACTCTATGGATACCACCCTCCTTCCATAACTTCTTCTCTAAAAGAAAAATATAAGGTTCAAGCAGTAGAAGATCACATCGAGCATAAACAACAATTTCTCCAAATCTTAAAGGACAACCTGACCATGGCACAGAATCGCATGAAACAACAAGCAGATCAACATCGTAGTGAAAGAAGTTTTCAAGTAGGGGATTGTGTTTTTTTAAGACTACAACCATACAAACATATGTCCCTCAAGCAAGCCAAAAAGGATAATAATTTATCACCAAAGTACTATGGACCTTATAAGGTGTTTCAAAATATTGGTACTATGGCATACAAATTGGAGTTACTTGGATCTTCATGAGTACACCCAGTTTTCCATGTTTCATGCTTAAAGAAGGTTATAGGTGACAAGATCCCAGTTCAAACTATATTTCTAGAACTTGACAAGTAAGGAAAAATCATATTGGATCCTGAAGCCATCACTGACACAAGAGTTAGCCAGCTGAGGAATAGATCCATTTCAGAGTATCTCATTAAATAGAGGAAACTATCGGCTGGACATTCCACTTGGGAAGATGATTCTTTTATACAGAAGCATCCAGAGTTACTCAAGCGTTGTGGACAACACTTGTCTCAAGGGAAGGGGAATGTTAATCCCTAATATTGGTTCATTACCCCTTAATTGGGGCATATTTCATTAGTAATGTTATTTTATTTATGTCAGCTTTATTCCATTAGTTGTAATTATGCCTCCTAGTCTCCTATATTTACCAAGTAGAGATTTTCATTTGGAATCATCTTGGAATTGTACATTTATGTGGGCATAACGAGGTTGGCCCCTCGAAGAGGCTTATTATCTGAATTTGTCTTTCTCAAGGCGTTGAGTACTTATTCAGGGGTTTTTCTATGCTATATTGATATTTCGTTCTTAATAAAGTGCCAAAAAGTTCTTACTCTAATTTTTGTAAATCAGTGGGTCAGGATGACAAGGAATATAGAACGCTGGATTTGATGAGAGAGAAAACTTCAGACACCTAGAGGGTGCAAGCATAGATGATGACAGGGAAAGTTTCACCATATTTCAATAATGTGCAACCACAGTTCAATCTTGTGCAGCCACAATACAACAATGTGCAACCACAGTATAATAACGTGCAGTAAAAATAGTGTTAAGCCCTAATATTAGCGCATTACCCCTTAATTGGGGCATATTATATTAGTATTTTTATTTTATTTATGTCATCTTTAGGCCATTAGTTGTAATTATACCTCCTAGTCTCCTATATATACCAAGGAGACATTTTCATTTTGAATCATCCTGTACTTGAACATTTAAGTGGGGTAAAAGAAGGTTTCCCCCTAGAAGAGGCTTATTATTTGAAATTATCTCTTTTACAAGGCGTTGAGTACTTTTTATGAGGTTTTTCTATGCTATATTGATATTTGGTTCTTAACATATGGTATCAGAGCTCAAGGTCTTGGGGTTTCGCTGCTACATTTGAGACACCTTGGCATTTTAGCTATAACCTTTTTTCTACAATGTTTTTGATGGAACATATTGGAGGATATTTAGTAGATGGATCAAGGTACTTTGGGTTAAAAATTTATCTCTTGAGGCCTTACACTTTCAGAGATACAACCTGTACAAGATAAGGTTCTGGAATCATCCTGAAAATGAGTCATTGCGGAATTTTCGCTATAAATTTTTTTTTGTAATGTTTCAGACCCCAAAATCTGGAGGATATTTACAAAAATTAGTAGGGTATCTGTGGTAAATTTTTTATCTCCTGGGTCATCTTAAATTTGTAGATACACCTTGTCTAAGATAGGGTATCTGACTAGTCCTATTGACTAGTCTCAAGAAGGTGTTCCAGGTAAAACAATAATAACTTCTTCCTAGAGTATCCAAATTGAGTGGGACTAGTTTCATTGGATTGTGGATAGTCTGTAGTATTTTTAGTGTGACTTTCATAATTTAATATCAATTATTTTGTGTGGGGCACTTTGTACAAGTGAGATCTCCTGGAAAGGCCAAAAATAGACAAGTTGTGGGGAAGTTACCATAAATTCCACTTGGCACATCCAATTTTGATCAGACCTATGGAATTGCAGAGAAAAAATATCAGAGAACTACATAAAAGAAATTTTCATACCCAGAAGGGCCGAAACTTGGGAGATACAACATAAGACATATTGTCTAGCAGAACCACCTCAAAATCAAGGTTCAAAAGTGATACTTGGCCAACATGCCACCCAAAAAGGGAACTTCTACACCAAATAAGCCTCCAAAAAATCCTACTTGGACTCT
>ML779420.1:978114-995766 GCA_009831015.1 Picea engelmannii
TTCCTAAGATTGATATGAGGAAGTTTGATGGCAAGGACCCAATCACATGGATACTTTAGATGGAGCAATTCTTTGATCTCCATAATGTGCCACATACACAAAAGGTACGAATTGCTTCTTTATATTTAGAAACTAATCAATTTTTATGGTATCGATGGCTTTGTTCTCGAAAATCACTCGTCACTTGGACAATTTTCATGGAAGAAATGATAGCACACTATGAGGATACAAGGAGCAATACCTTCTTTAGCTAATTGATAAATCTCAAGCAAAAGGGTTAAGTTACCGAGCGCATTGAGAACTTCCAAAGATTGAATATAAAGGTAACCGATATTCCAAATGAACACTTGATTGATGTATTCATAGGAACTTTAAAGGATAATATTCAACATGAGGTTCGCCTTTGGGAACCCAAATCATTGGAGAATGCATTTAAGGTGGCAAGAAATGTTGAAAGTAAAAATATGGCTATGGCTACTAGTGTTACACCTCAATATTGCTTACTTTGATAAGTGTCGTAATTGTCGCATGATCCTCTCGACTGTCGCAAGTGTCGAATGTCATTCACAAGTGTCGCAAACATCAAACAAAGCATACTGTCATGATGATGACACCAAGGAGACATCTATAATATCTCAGACACTTGGTTTGGAGGAGGAAGAATGATTAACTGGAGTCAAGGAACTTTTATCACCTGAGAAGAGCTCTTAAACCAAGGTTTTGAAGGGGAGCGCTCCCCTAGATCAGCCTTAGGAGTGCTGGTGCTCCCCTATAAGGTCTCAGGGAGCGTTACAACGCTCCTCTACCACTCAAGAGGAGTGTTGTCCATCCTTGGAGCGTTGGCACCCCCCTCAAGCTTCCTAGGAAGCGCTATAGTGCCCTGATGCCCCTTGTGAGGGAGCGCTACCTAATCTGAGGCAGTAGTTGGCCCATTCAGGAGAATAAGGGGAGGATATTTCAAGTTTAGAAGGCAATTGCATTCAAATTCTTGGTTCCATCAGGAGATCCCTGATCCAAGGAGGGGATTCCTCAACTTGTTCTAAAGATAACTCAAGAGGTTAAGCTCCTCTTAACCTATATAAGCAGTCTCTATGATGGTGAAAAGGGGAAGAATTGCTAGCATGAAACCTATGATATCATAGGAAACACATAGTCAGTTGAAGAAGAGTGATCAGTGAAGCTGCTATCATCTAGGTTGTGGATCTATCAAACAAGGGTTAGACGAAGGGGACTTGACGATGATGTCACATTCGCATCTACGATTGTAAGTATTGTTGTCATTATTCTCATTAATATGACACGCTTGGCCTGTTTCTTTCTAGTTTGTGTCTGATTTTACATGAACTTTTCATTGATATATAAATCTATTTTCAAGCTAATATCAAAAGAGTAGGAAGTGTTCATGCTTTGTTTGGCTATAGGACTCAGCGTGGAGCGAGAGTTTGGAGCTCGATTTGGAGCGTGCAGGGAAAAACATCGATAAAAAGGTATTGCTATCCTCCTTCCTTCTCATGTGTTAGTTTGTATGGATTTGAAAGGAAGTCAGTGTCCACATTAAGCATTTTCTGTCTTAGAGTAGGGTGTATCTCTTTGAGACAATCTACCTGTCCATAGGGAGATTTTCCTACAACAGAAACTGGCGACTCCACTGGGGAGTTCTCAAATCGAAACTTTTTGTTTTGATTTCTCCTCATAGACCTAGTTTTACCCCTTTATTGTTTCAGACCTGGTTTACTCCTCTTTTGATTGGTTTCATGAGCTGATTGACTCCCTACCCCATCACACTCAGCCTAATTGTCGAGACTGAAACTGCATTTTTTGGATTTTTTGACACTTTTAGGAGTTTTTGACCCTGGCGCCCCTGTCCCAGTGTTAATAGAGCGCCAACGCTCCCTGAGTGCCTTACACAGAGTGCTATAATGCTCTTTTTCCTTGACAATAGAGCACCAACCCCTCTTTGGCCCATAAAGCTTCCAGAATTTCCTTTTTTCGGAGTTTTACCTCTGTGTTTCTCTTGCTGGGTTACCTTATGAGTCAATGCTTCTTCCCTTCCAGATTTGACATCTGTCTTCTTGAAGGACAAACATCTTGCTATTTTGATTTTGTAGCCTTTTTCACTATTGTTGTTGATTTTTTCTTTCATTTGGAGTTTGAAACCCATACATTGCCTTTCTCTCTTTTTAACTGAGTGAAAAAACTCTGGTGAAGGTCATCAAAGGCCTACAGATCTCTTCATCTTGATTTTATTTAATATCATTGTTCTTCTACATTTCTTTTGGTGTGAAGTTCTTGGTTTTTCTTTGAGTGTTTCTTTTCTTTCGCTTCTTGTTTTGATTACAACGAGAGGGTGTATTATTTGTGTGATTCTTGCTTGTGTTGGTCTGATTTGCATTCACCCAAGGAGATAATTAGCAAGATGAGAATTGTTTTGAATTAATCATTATTCATATGCAAACAGTAAAAAGTATCTTCATGATTGGTTTTGCATATTAGAAGGTATCTCAAAGTTTTAGCACCACATCGGATTTGATTTGAGAAAATTTGTTTGAGGGCATTCCTTATCAGTGCTTGTTAGTGAAAATAACTCTCTCTCTCTCCCTTACATAGATGTTCATCGAAAAGAAATGAATGCTTATCATCTTCGATGCATTTTTTTTTTTGGGACTGAGTCATAATTCCATTCGTTTCACTTCCATGCACCCCTTTTGAGTAAAGAACAGCCATAAAATGAATGCTAATTAAAAATTATCTAGAACTTTTCTTTTCTAGGATCCTCCACCAAAAGTAGACTAGGCTTAGTACTTTGGATTAGGCTGTGAGCATAACTCTCCAAAGTTTCCAAAACAAACAGTAGCATCCTGAGTTTGGGAGAGTCAAATCCAATTATCGTATAAGTCTGCCTGGGATCCCCCTCTCACACAGGGGTTACGCACGAGGTCGCATTCGACTGAGTTACGCAGATTATCCCTTCATGGTTTAACTAATTGTGGTGTTCATATCGTATTATGTGGATCGCTCAAAGGTAAATCCACAATTACTGCGTGGAATCCTTTTAGTTGATTTCGGGCTCGATACCCTGCCCGTACGTTCGGATCAGACTGTCGACTGTTCCCGCCTAGGGGATGACTGTGAATTGGTAACCTTAGTGGCCATAATATTTAGGGTCTTACACAAGGTGACAGTGAAGGGAAGTCTCAATGTACCTGTAGCAGACATTGGTCAAACTCACTCGAGCTCCTTGGAGGGTAAATCCACAATTACTGCATGGAAGCTTGCACCAAGGCGTAATTCCATTAAGCATGTTGCCATTGTAACTATTCCACCCTATCCCTACCCCTTCTTGACTTGATCACGTGACGTTGGATTTCATCACCAACTAGTACGGTCATCAAGAGAAGGTCATGTTTGTTTGGTTGTGATTCGTAGATTTTATTAGCGTATGCTATTTCTTTTCAGTAGTTGGCCATAGATCTCTTTCGCCGACTCTTTTTCGCCAACATCGACCCTCCACGCCGTTCGCGGAGGCTACAGGGACTTCCTCCAGAAAATATGGAAGGAAACACCCCTTTACCCCCTCATTCTACAGAGGAATCTCCTCAACAGAGCGAGGTTCAAAACACTACAACTCCCCAGGAAGAAGTTCCCACTCCTTTAGAGAATTTTAGAATTGTTTCAGAGTCTCCGGAAGCTTTCCGCATTCCAGAGGGATATGAACGACGTGTCCTCCAACTGAATCCCACTAGTGAATTTGTCGTCGTCAATCCTTCTGACATTCTGGCTGGGTCTCATCAAAACCCTTTAGTCGACGACCCATTTTGGACCACAGACATTGTTCGAAGTCCACCGCGCATGGTGTGAGATCTTTATGGAACAGGGGAAGGTGCCGATGCACCCATCTCCTACACCGTATCCCTAAACCATTTTACCGGTACCACCACTTTTACAGCCACACCGCCCATTTTTCTGAACATACCATCCATTGGCCTAAGGTCTACTCTTCCCCTCCAGATGGCCCATTCTACAATGGTCATGCACATTCCGACTATTCCCGTCGGTAACGCGGTGGTTAATCAAGCTACGATTGGCACACTTGTAACACCAAGACCTACATCATCACTCCCTTTTTGGTACAGAGCACTAAATACTCCCACTACCGCTACTACCCAAGTTGTACCGGGAAGTTCCATACCTATCCAACAACCTGGAGGGACCGGTCTTGGTGGTCCTAATCCGCTCGACGACACCGATCAGTCATTTACGTCTGGTTCTCAAATTTTGGGAACTCTACCTCAATATGGGGGGCATCATCCCACAGGATGAAAAATTCCATTTGGGGGGCACCCTCATGCTGGGGGGTAGCCTCAATATGGAGTCCACCATCAACCACATGGATAAAATGTGTCTACCACACCCAATCCGTGGAACGTCCCTTTTCCAGGGCACCCACAGTTCTCGGCGGGACACAGTTCTCAAACTCCGCAACAACCTCCTTATGGACAAACCCCAAATCCATCTTATAATCCTCAAAACCCATCCGGTTATCCTCCGCTCACACATACTTCTCAAAACATCTCAAATCCTACGTACCCTGGTCACCAACCTCATACAAGAGGGCCCACTAGTTATAATTATCCACATAACCCAGTGATGGGCCCTACTGGTGTCCCCATGCCACACCAGCATTACCCACAGGTTAACCGACAACTACCTTTTATAGCTACCCTGGATCTTCCAGACTTGTCTCGGTTAACAAATGATCCTATTTATCATTTTCCGGTTTGGCCAGCTATTCCAGCTAAACTTCCTTCTAATATCCCAAAATTTGACGAAAAGTCCAGAGAAGACCCAAACAACCACGTAATGACTTTCCATTTGTGGTGTTCATCCAACTCCCTCATGGACGATTCTATACATTTGCATCTTTTCCAACAAACGCTTACAGGTTCCGCGGCAAAATGTTATATTGAACTACCACGTGCATCTTTTCACGATTTCAACTCCCTCGCCGTGTCCTTCCTCACACACTTCCAACTACCCATTCGATACGAGACGGGTATTGAACTATTAACCTCCCTTCGTCATACAACTTCCGTACATATGTTCGATCATATTCATGAATGGAGACGACGACGAAGGCTAATCAAAGCGGTCATTCCTGACCAATTGTTAGTGGAATGGTTCACTAAATCATTGTTACCCCAGATCGCTCGTGATGTTGCCATGGGCGGCGTAGTCACTGAGGAAGAAGCTATCGCCCGAGATTAGTACTTAGACTTGGTATATTCACAGTTTGGTACTCTGTATGAGTTGATACTGAATTCTATCCATGCCACTAACGATCCATCCAAACCATCGTTTGCTTCCCACGCGAATGGAGTTATTGGCTTTGTCAAAACCCAATCTACCACCCAGTCGACTGGAACGATTCAGCGGCCCGCTTCGACGGCTGATCCCATCCTGATTGCACCCTCTTCTACCCCCCCTCAAACTCAGGTCTCTGAGGTGAATGCGGTCCGATCAACCCCTTCACAACAATCCAGGGGAAAGAAAAATGCGAGAAATAAACCGAAGAAAAACAATAACAACGAACAACAAAAAAATCAACCGAAAACCCCTGCTGCCGGAAAAAAACCACAAAGAAAAAAAAAATTCCCATGTCTCATTTGTGGTGATGATCACTACACCTGAGACTATCCACATCATGATGAAGTGGCCAAGATTTTCAAGGGAAATTCACAACCCGTTGTGCTTACTCAACCTTTTCCACAACAACAATCTTTGGTTGCTTAAACCCCCACCATAGGGGGCAGTTCCAACCCACCCCATGATGAAGCCTCAACAAGTGCTCACATTTACATGTTCAATGGGGTTAATCTAACCACTCTCTCTGCAACATATGACATGCCAGTTAAACCTGATAAACCAAATACTACTAATGGTTCTGCACCGAACCCGTTACCATCCTCTGTTAATCCTCCATATGCTAGGCCTCCATCCGGGCCACTTCAGATTGATAAAACTTATTTTGACTCCATCTTATGCCCTCCTAAGAGAACCATCTGGAAATATACCTTCAATCTTAATTCACAGGCTTCCCAAAACTACAACATTGTAGAATATTTGGCCCAAGCACCGTGTGCTATGTCCACCTTGGAAGTTCTACAACACTATCCCAGCCAACGTAGAACGCTCTTAGCTGCTATCGGTGCTTTCGATCCCGAGTCATCGAACAACCTCATGTTTAATCTGGATGATCATCAACCACGACTCTCCCACCAGTTAGCTTTTCAAATCGATGTTGTTGTTCACAATCAACAAATCCACCGAACTATCTTAGATGAGGGAGCCTCTACTTGTGTCATGTCCCTAGCTTGTTGGAAAGGCTTAAAATCACTGGCCCTTAAAAACTCCCCTATGATGTTATGCGCTTTCGATGCATGAGGTTTTCATCCTCATGGATTATTACAATCCTTAGCCGTTCAGTTGGGCGGAAAAACTGTTACTGTTGATGTCGAGGTGGTCGATGCCCCCCTCGATTACAACCTACTACTCAGAAGAAGTTGGTTCTACGCTATGACTGTTGTCGCCTCGTCGGTGTTTCGATGTGTACAATTCCCCCATCAAGGAAAAATTGTCACCATCGATCAGCTTGATTTCTGTACACCCGACACTCGCATCCCTGCCACCAACAACATTCCCTTTTTGGGAGACCACCCAGTTACGTATGAAAGCGTTGGTGTTGGCTTATTGAAAGATTCTATCCTTATGGGTACTTTCCCTACACCACTTCCACCTACCGCGCATAATATTTTCGCCATCAATATGATCTCGACTATGCCTTATCAATCCTTGGAATCATCTGATCCTTGGATTGTACCTAGTCCTCTGGAATTTGATGTGCTCGGTGACACCATGCCACTTAGCCCAGTCGAGGCCGCATATGTAGCTATTCAATCTGCCTCTCCCTCTCCAAACAACCCACATTTATTGGCACCTGATGCCTACTCGATGCCCTCATGTTTGGATTCCCTATCATCCGTCGTCGATTACATTTCCCAAATTTTTCCTTCTGACGAATTGATTATGGAAATGCTCAACATCGATGATTTACCTTGGGATGATAACCATCATCGATCCTCTTTTCTTCCACCTTTGGAAGAAATTCACCGAGACATACACTCTGTCTCCCCTCCCGATGTTACCGATACTCCGCAATCTCTTATCCTCACACAAGATACCCTCTCTGAGGGGAATATGGGTAACATCTCCACTATGATCATTATTGACATTTCGATCAAAGAAGGTGTTGTGGAAAACATTAACCTTGGTGCTAATTGCACACCCGACGAAGTGGTCTCTTACACCGCTTTGTTTAAATAATTCTGCGATGTCTTCGCATGGAACTACGAGGAAATGCCCGGGATTGACCCTTCAATCATCGTGCATGAAATCAAAACTTATCCTGATGGGAAACTTGTTCAAAAAAAGCTTCGCCTGGTTCATCCCAAGAAAATCGCAGCTATAAAGGAAGAATTTGAAAAACTTCTAAAATATGGCTTTATTTATCCTATCCCTTTGACAGAATGGGTCTCCAACCTTGTTCCAGTTGCCAAAAAACAAGGGACCATCCATGTTTGCGTTGACTATCGATATCTCAACAAATCTTCTCCCAAGGAAAACTACCCCATGCTCTTCATCGACCAAATCATCGATAATTGTGCAGGGAGCGTAATCTTCTCTTTCATGGATGGCTTTTCTGGGTATAACCAGATTGAAATCTTACCTACTGATCAACATAAGACAACCTTCATCTGCCCTTGGGGTACTTTCGCCTACCGAATGCTACCTTTTGGCCTTAAAAATGCTGGTGCTACTTTCCAGTGGGCCATGTCGTACACTTTCCATGACATCAAACATATCGCAGAACCTGACCTCGATGATTTACCTGCCCACTCATCAAATCGATCCGATCACATTGATCACTTACGGGCGATTTTTCTTCTATGTCGGTTTTACCATATTCGTCTGAACCCACACAAATGCATTTTTTTTGTCAAATCCGGTCGACTCCTCATTTTTATTGTCTCCAAAGACGGGATCAGGGTGGATCCCTTAAAAATTAAGGCCATCCTAGCCTTATCCCCACCTACCAATTTAACCCAACTTCAAAGTTTGCAAGGAAAAGAAAACTTTCTTCGTCGTTTCATCTGCAACTATGCTAAGATCACTAAAGGATTTATGCGGTTACTACAAAAGAACACCCCTTTCATCTGGGATGACACCGCCCAACGGTCATTCGATTCTCTCAAGCACGCTTTGACCCACGCACCTTTGTTACATCCCCCAGAATATACAAAGGATTATATCCTTTACTTGGCCACCTCTACTTCCACCATTGCGATGGTGTTAGTTCAAGAAGACCCCAACGGTGAAGAACATGTGATCTATTATCTGAGCAAGAGTCTATCTAGACCCGAACTCAGATATTCACATGTCGAGAAACTGGCTCTGGCAGCCGTCATCGCTATCCAGAGGTTCCGACATTACATCTTATTACGCACCACCACAGTAATCGCAGACTCCAACCCCATGTACCACGTCTTGACATGTCAAGTACTTGGGGGAAAATATTCTAAATGGATCGTTATTCTTCAAGAATTCGATCTTGAGTTTACGAAGGCCAAAGCCAAAAAATACCTCGTGTTTGTAGAGCTTATCTGTGCTCTCCCTCGTGTCGATGAAAACATTGAACCTAGAGATTCTCTCCCCG
The DNA here is from genome assembly GCA_009831015.1 of Picea engelmannii. NCBI lineage: Eukaryota > Viridiplantae > Streptophyta > Pinopsida > Pinales > Pinaceae > Picea > Picea engelmannii. The sequence goes on from ML779420.1 coordinate 986,885, forward strand.
ATGAATCTCTCTTCCTCATCAGCACTTCTGATCCTTGGTATGGAGACATTCTCCTCTACCTTCAAACCCAACGTTTTCAGCCTAACATTTCTCGCGAAGAGCATCGACGCATTCATCACCACTCTCATCGTTATCTCATCATTGGCGACACCTTGTATCGTCGCGGTATTGACACCATCCTTCGGCGATGTCTGATTCACTAGGAGGCTGAACGCGTTTAAAATGATTGTCACCTTGGTGCCTGTGGCGGTCACCTTTTCGAGATGGCCACAGCCCAAAAAATCCTATGTGCCGGCTACTTTTGGCCCTCGATTTTCAAAGATTGCATCAAGGCCGTCAAAAAATGCCCACCCTGCCAAGTCTTTACCAATAAGGCACACACCCACCCTACTGCGCTGCACCCCATTATTGCCATCGTCCCCTTTGCCAAATGGGGTATCGATTTCATGCAGTGTAAGCCTACCTCAGTCGGGGGGCACGGTTACATCATCGTCGCCGTCGACTACTTCACCAAATGGGCTGAGGCTATGCCTACCTTCCTGAACGATGGTTGTACTGCAGCTCTGTTTCTTTTCAACCATATCATAACTCGTTTTGGTGTACCATGTTCCATTGTCACTAATCATGTTGCACACTTCAAAAACCAGATGATGAGCGAGTTACATGTCAAATTGGGTTTTCACCATGAAAACTCATCCCCTTACTATCCACAGGCCAATGGACAAGTTGAGGCCATCAACAAAGTCCTAAAAACCATGATCCAACGCATGGTAGGGAAAAACAAGACATCGTGGCACTTACAACTTTTCTCCGCTCTCTGGGCTTATCGCACTTCTGTGAAAACCTCAACTGGATTCACTCCTTTCTAGTTGGTATATGGCATTGAAGTCATCCTACCAATCGAGTGTGAGATTCCATCACTCAAGCTTAAAGTAGAACTCCTGCCCCATACTTCTGCTGAAGAAGAATGATTATTATATCTATCCAATATGGATGAAACACATCGTGATGCTTCTCTCTCTAATGAAGCACATCAGAAACGAATTAAGGGTCAATACGACAAATCCATCCACCCTCGGACTTTCACAGAAGGAGACTTGGTCCTCATTTATGACCAAGCTCACGATAAATTGGGGACAGGAAAGTTAGAACCTCTGTGGCACTTTCCTTACATCGTGAAACATGTCCTACATAGAGGTGCCTATGAATTAGTTGATCATGATGGAATTTCCCTGGGAGAGCCCCGAAACGGGCTTTACCTTAAAAAGTACTATGCCTAGATCACCTAGCATCTATACTTTGTACATAATTGTATTTTTAGTTTGGTGTGTCTATTTCTTTCGCATGCTTGAGTCTTTACCCTTTCCACTCATGACTATGCTTGTGTTTTCATGTGCAGATGACGTCTTCCTTTCCTATATTTTTCGAGTTCGCGGATGGAGCTAGTCGACATACCCGGAACATTGCTTCGGCAACATGGGTTATTTACCAATTTGACGAGGTGGTGAGTTCAGGAGTTTTTTGCTTAGGACCAGTAACCAACAACATGGCAGAATATCATGCTGTCATCGGACTGTTGACCCAAGCCTCCTCCCTAGGTATCTATCGTATCATTGTTTACTTAGACTCCCAACTCGTGGTTTATAAACTCAACCATATCTACGCCATCCGTAGTCCTATCCCGCTACATCTCCACCTACAAGTTCGCCCCGCCTTGAACGAATGTTCGATTACATTGAATATAGACACATTCCAAGAGAAATTAATAGTGTTTCGGATTCGTTAGCGAATTACATCATGGATCGGTATCTCGCCCACATGTAATATTTAAGGAAAGCAAAATTGTACATTACATGTAAATTAAAACACATCACATACATCATCATGTACAAATCATAGGCACTGTAAAAACTCGAAACTGTATATATATATATAGCGTGACTGAAATTTGTTTGATTACATCAAAAAGTATGTAGAAGAGAAAAATGTTGGGTCTTTAAACCCCTACAAACGCCGCCTGACAAAGCATACAAAATGCGATCACCAAAGACTCTAATCTCCCTGCACTACATTGTGCTACGAGTTACACATCACCACGCGCACTACGTTCCTTAGCAGAGAATTGATATTCTCTAGTACTCCCACAGTGTGCCTCTACATATGTAAAGGCACTTCTCCCCTCCACAGAGGAGGAATGCCCATCGTAAGGCCTTGGAGGTTTATTTCAACCTCCCAGAGACCTATCACTGGTACTACCGGATCTGCTATAACTGGGATGCCCCCGTGACGTCCTGGTATCGGTATATCGGCTGGGCACACTTCTTCCTTGTCTGCATGTTGAAAACAACACATCTATTAAAAACTCTTCTACATACCCCAAAAAAAATATATACATCAAAAACTTTAAAAACAAAAACAAGACAAGGAATGGCTGAATATTTTTACCTAACACATCCCAGTCTTCCCCCGCGGGTAAAATCAAATCCATGCTCCTGCGGAAATCTACCTCAGCATACGGGAATTCCTCTATCCAGAGATACTACCGTCTCATCCAGGAAAAGAAATCGCCAGTGAAACAGAACTCTGACTCCGCTACCAACCTCAGAGACAGACTAGTCCACCTCTCCATCCTTGGTTCGTCCACTGGTCACACCGCCAATGCTATCTGAGGCTGCATCTGGGGGATGCGCTCTAGAAAAAATGAGACCAGAAATGATCCATAACCAAACTGTTTCTGTCCCGTCCTGCACTGTGAAACCTGTTCCTTCACATTTCGAAGGAACCCTCCGCTCCAGTTGCACAGTGTTGGTTCCAAACACTGAACACCATAAGCCATCTGTGATATTGATGCCATATGCACGCTAGTACTACCCGTCACGCTTGTGATAGCGAACAGTATGGACCGGAGGGGTAGCTCTCAGATATCCTTGATAGGGATTCTACCCCCTACCAGTCTTGCTCCTGGGATACAGTGGCGTTCTAGATACACATCCACTTGCTCAGGTAGCGCCCTCTGCCCGGAGAACGATATGGGAACCCCTCTTTTCGAGAGGCTAGTCAAAAAATACATGTCTTCTAACTCAATGGTCAAAAGCTGTCTGCCAATCCGGAATCCTTGCTCTGCAACATCCCATAGGCCGATCATATGCTCAAGCAATAAAATCTCTTTCTTCATTTTTTGCAACTTGAAGAATTTGATTAAGACACAAGCTCACAATGCGGCCCGTGTACGGGGACTCAGTAAGGAAACTAAGTCATCCATCTCATGTTCTCTTTCTTTCGTCTCAATCATGGTCGCCGAAATCGCCTACAAAACAAAAGAACAAAGAAATTCATTACTTCCACGTTTTGGCAATTTCAACAATTTTTAAAACCAAGTTAAAACATGAAATCTAAATGCCTACATCATTTAAAAAGACCACATCCTCTTTTACAATCACCACGCCGTCTCTTAGCCATTTAAACATCCATCATATAACAATGAAACGTTTTTAAATACAAACGATTTCTTTATGGCTGCGTGGGCATACATGGGAATTTTCTCGTGGATTCCTTACCAAAAATGACCCATATAATCAACTACTGAGGCGTTGGCATCTTAACCATCCTTTTCTAGAACATTTTTGCAAAAAGAATCCCCTTTTTCCATCATTTTTCAAAGAGGTCGATTTTGATCTTTTTGGGGCAATTTAGGGATTCATATTTTAAATTAAATGATGCTATGAAAATGAATATTAAACCATGTAATTGAAAGAAGGAGAAATGAAAATCTACCTGGTCTGAACGGCAAAGAAAACAATCAACTGTAGCTTTGACGGTGAGCAAAACAAGATCCGCTTCGAAATGAGAATCTCCACTACTCCAAAATCCTTGTGCAAAATGAAATGGTAAATGGAATTTTCATTGTATTTCTATTTATACATTTCCATTTTTATAAGGTATGGTCATTTATGGGTTTCTCTAATAATATGATGGCTTCACTAAACCCCTGGTTTGTAGTTTTGGCATCGCAAGTTTCCTGGCAGTGCTGATGGATTATTTACCTTGTCGCACTTATGAGCATAGTCTTAGTTCGTTCTCAAGCTCAACAATATGAGAACACAACCAGGTAAACTTTTAACTCTTTTTCAGACCCGTACGGATACACGAATACATGAAAAAGGAACCCCCCTGGAGTCTCCTATAAACCCTTTTCAGACTCTCTAAACATGAAAAGATTGTCGAGTGACCTTGCTTCCTTTCACACTCGTTAAAAGGTCAGAAAGGGAATATTTCGAGCAATAGTTTATCTCTTTTTCAGTCTTGTTAGACTACTGTACAAAAAAGGAACTGAGAGAGTTCTCTTTTAAGTGTTTTTCCAAACTCTATAATCCTGAAAAACCTTCGAGTTTTCTGTCTTTGGACTGGTTAAAACACACATCGACAGGCCCATACGGGACCGAAACCTTACTTCTTCCGGTTCATTAAACAAAGGAAGAGGAACTTACCGAAGGTGAGTTATATCGAGCTCGAGCTCATTAAATCCAAAAGAGGTACTCGTCTATCTGGATGGGGGAAAAAATTGAAAGGAGCAAGCCAAGCAGTCTCTTAAGAACATTATCCAGCCATTCTTAGAGTCTCCCTTAAACATGACACTTTGTCATATGCATACATTATAATCCGCTGAACCTCTGGACTGAGCCAATCTTTTGATTTCCTTTCACTCCTTTGGGTCACCCGACGCAAGTCACAGTATCCACTGCATAGTTTTGGTCCAAGTCATGTTTTGTCGTTGTGCCTCAGTGTTCAAGGGAAGTATCCACTTCTAGAGTCATCCATCCCAAATATCTTGATTCAAAACCTGTGTCAGTCCATGTCCATTTGATCTACCAATTACATCTCTATGTCCGTTTCATGTCGTTGATGGGGGATACATCAAGGCCCTCCTTTGACGAGCTTATTCCCGTTGACTTTATCACATTATCCAGGAATTAAGTTTAGAAATTAGTTAGTACTTTGGGACCTGCATGCCTCAATGACAGGTCTCCTCACATTCGACAGTAGGTTTACATCATTGACCTCTGATTGAATGATTCTGCGGGTGTTCGACTTTAGCTCATCCATTCACATTCACTGGAATGTACTAAGGTACCTTGGGAATCATTGACATTAATGGTGATCTCCCTCGCACTTGTTAACAGTTCACACTATTGACCAGTAATCAAGTGGTTTCTGCCATGTTCGACATTAGGACATCTATTCACATGGTTAGATTCGTACCGTATTGGGATTGGTAAGAAGACCCTGGGTTGAGTAATCACTTTGATATATGCTTTGCCTAGGTTGCGAAGGAGTTCTATTGGACAAATGACACATATATTGGTACATAGATCCACTTTGTATTGGTCGTGGCTATGTCTTGTCATCTCGTAGATCCACTGTGTATTCTTCATGGCTACGATCAGTCTGAGTCATCAAAGTATAGATCCACATTGTATCTTCGGTGGCTATACCTTTTTTATCAATACAATTATGGATCCACAGTGTATTTTATGGTGGCCATATCTCGCAAGTCTTGATCACCCAAGCATAGGTATGCCTGCCCTGGGTTTTGAAATATGTCATGATATTTGTTGGATGTTTGTGTGCAACTTTCGTCAGATTCTTTGAGTCTATACCCTTGCTTGAACGTCTACAAATAATTTCAGTTATCAGTTCGCATCTTCTAACTTCATACTTTGGGGGGAATTCTGTTACACCTCAATATTGCTCACTTTGATAAGTGTCGTAAGTGTCACATGATCCTCTCGATTGTCGCAAGTGTCGCAAACATCAAACAAAGCATATTGTCATGATGAAGACACCAAGGAGACATCTATAATAGCTCAGACACTTGGTTTGGAGGAGGAATAATGATTAACTGGAGTCAAGGAACTTTTATCACCTGAGAAGAGCTCTTAAACCAAGGTTTTGAAGGGGAGAGATCCTCTAGATCAGCCTTAGGAGTGATGGTGCTCCCCTATAAGGTCTCAGGGACCGTTACAACGCTCCTCTGCCACTCAAGAGGAGCGTTGTCCATCCTTGGAGCGTTGGCGCCCCCCTCAAGCTTCCTAGGGAGCGCTATAGTGCCCTGATGCCCCTTTTGAGGGAGCACTGCCTAATCTAAGGCAGTAGTTGGACCATTGAGGAGAATAAGGGGAGGATCTTTCGAGTTTAGAAGGCAGTTGCATTTGAATTCTTGGTTCCATCAGGAGATCCCTGATCTAAGGAGGGGATTCCTCAACTTTTTCTAAAGATAACTCAAGAGGTTAATCTCCTCTTAACCTATATAAGCATTCTCTATGATGGTGAAAAGGGGAAGAATTGCTAGCATGAAACCTATGATCTCATAGCAAACACACAGTCAGTTGAAGAAGAGTGATCAGTGCAGATGCTATCATCCAGGTTGTGGATCTGTCAAGCAAGGGTTAGACGAAGGGGACTTGATGATGTTGTCGCATTCGCATCTACGATTGTAAGTACTGATGTCCTTATTCTCATTAATATGACACACTTGGCCTATTTATTTCTAGTTTGTGTCTGATTTTACATGAACTTATCATTGATAGATAGATTTTTTTCAAGCTAATATCAAAAGAGTAGAAAGTGGTCGCGCTTTGTTTGTCTACAAGACTCAGCATGGAGCAAGAGTTTGGAGCTTGATTTTGAGCATGCAGGGACAAACATCAATAAAAAGGTACTTCTATACTCCTTCCTTGTCATGTGTTAGTTTGTATGGATTTGAAAGGAAGTCAGTGTCCATGTTAAGCATTTTTTGTCTTAGAGTAGGGTCTAGCTCTTTAAGGCAATCTACCTGTCTGCAGGGAGATTTTCCTACAACAACTAGAAGGACCAATCCTAACATCAATAGAGAGAACAATGTTCCTTCTTCTAAAACACCTCAACCTACAAGGTTGACACCTCAACAATTGGAGGAAAGAAAAGAAAAAGGTTTATGCTTTAATTGTGACATCAAGTACAGTAAGGGACATAAGTGTGGTGAGAATAAATTATTGTATATAGATTGTGAAGAGGAAGAAGGAGAAGAACAAGAACCATATCAAGATGAAAACATAGAAGAAATTTCGTATGAAGAGTTGACTCCCATGATATCGTGTAATGCATTGGTTGGAATCAACACTACTCAAACCCTCAAGATCGAAGGATACATCAAAAATAAAAAGGTAATAGTCCTAATTGATTCTGGCAGTACTCATAATTTCATTCACTATAAATTAGCCAAAGATCTCAATTGCTTTGTATATCCGGTGCCAGAGTTTCAAGTAATGATTGCAGATGGAGGAACTATCAATTGGTCAGGAAAATGTAATAAGATCTATCTTAATGTGGGGGAATATGTAATGAATAGTCCAATGATTTATATATCCATGGGTGCTGCAGATGTTGTACTAGGAATCCAATGGTTAGAATCATTAGGAACAATGGCTTTTAATTTTCAAGAACTTTTCATGAAATTTTCATTGGAAGGAAAAGAAATTGAGCTAAGAGGTATCACAGGGAATCCCGGTAAGGTGATAAGCTCTAACGACATTAATTTTTTTTTTAAGAAGGGGCATCAAGGTGTTATTGCACAACTATGCTCACTAGATGTTCAAACATCTAAGCCATCTATTCCTCAAGATCTCCAAAGGATGATTGATAAGCATTCCAAAATATTTGAAGAAATTCCCAAAGGTCTTCCACCCACTTGAAATCATGATCATGAAATTCGCCTAATTCCTAAGAGTGTTCCTCCTAACATCAGGCCATATAGATACCCTTATGCCCAGAATAGTTAAATTGAGCGCATGGTTGAAGAAATGTTAGAGGATGGAATTATTAGACCTAGCCAAAGTTCTTACTCTGCACCAATGGTAATGGTATTCAAGAAAGATAACTCATAGTGTATGTGTCCATATTATAGAGAGCTCAACAAGATCACTATTAAAGATAAGTTTCCCATTCATGTCATTGATGAATTGTTAGATGAACTACATGAAGCAATCTATTTCACAAAATTGGATCTTCGTTTAGGGTATCATCAGATCAGAATGAAGGAAGAAGATATCCCCAAAACAACATTCCAAACTCATGAAGGCCATTATGAATTTTTGGTCATGCCTTTTGGCCTTACAAATGCACCTTCCACATTCTAAGGGTTGATGAATTCTGTTTTCAAACCCTTCCTTAAAAAATTTGTGTTAGTATTTTTTGATGATATACTAATCTATAGCAAGTCTTGGGAGGATCATGTCCGACATGTTGACAAGGTGCTACAAATACTAAAGGAGCAATAACTATATGCCAAACCATCCAAATGTTTCTTTGAAGTAAAGGAGGTAGAGTATTTGGGTCATATTTTATTTCATGAAGGTGTCAAGGTATACCCTAAATAGATTAAGGCCATGATGGACTGGCTAATTCCCAAAACATTTAAGAATCTTAGAGGATTTTTGGGTTTGACAGGTTACTACCGCAAGTTTGTTCGGAACTATGGAAGAATAGTATCACCTTTAACAACACTAACTAAGAAGGATGCATTTTCATGGACTCCAGAGGCAACTAAATATTTTGAACAACTTAAAGAGGTGATATGTAAAGAACCTGTCTAGACCACTCTAGACTTCACAAAAACCTTTATTATGGAATGTGATGCCTCGGGAACTGGAATTGGTGTTGTCCTAATGGAAGAAGGAAGGCCCCTAGCTTTTGAAAGTCGATCACTCAAGGGAAAGGACTTACAAAAACCCATTTATGAGAAGGAAATGATGGAAATACTACATGCATTGAAGAAATGGCATCCTTACCTAATAGGTAGGCACTTTAAGGTCAAAACAGATCATGATAGTCTTAAATACTTCTTG